>JAABLK010000026.1:0-12444 GCA_012295415.1 Phytophthora chlamydospora
GTAGAGACCAGCACGGTCCAAGCCGACGATGACCGCCAGAAATTGGTGGGCCGTGTGTGATGGACCTCCATTGACGAGAACCATGCGACGGTGGACTCGATGATTCTCGCCGGCTAAGGTCCAGGCGATGTCTTGCTTTCCGGTATCGGATCCAGGGAGAAAGCACATGGGCACGGATCGTGCAGATGGAGATTGAGAGTGGCCAGTCGTTATTGACGAGGCGGCACAAGTCGTATTCAAGGGGAACAAATGATGCCTGGCTCAGCTTCAGCTTCATGATCTCGAGAGCTGCAATGCTCGCTAACGACGACTTCATGCCGTGTGAAGAAGCAGACAGCGGAGGTACACATCGCCGGCGCCAGCTCGGATTAAGAGGCTCTCGGAGAGCTGCTAGCTCTCCCATGAGGCCAATAGTTGCTGGAGCACCTATCGAGACGACGACGAGGCGTTGGCGCGCCAACGGGTAACAGAGCCTGAAAGCGACGCGAGTTCCCTCGCAACGCTCGGTCTCATTTCCAGTTTGACCCGGACGAGCAGCAGCAGCATTGAACCATGGGCGCTGACCCCACCAGCAACGACAACCCCGCGAGCTCTATCATGCCGGAGGTCGAAAATGAGCTCGAGATTCCTCGCCACATCACCGTCATTATCGATGGCAACCGCCGCTACGGCAAGAACAAGTACGGCTCGGGCACTCGCGGCCACTCGGACGACACCAAGACCGTCATGAACTTCACGGACTGGTGCATCGAGGCTCTCACGGTATTCGCCTTCTCCACAGGTGAATCTTCCTCAATCTCCGCTAGTTTCAGTGGTCCTGGCTGACGTAGCATGTTTTGTGTCACTCGCAGAACTGGAAGCGCGAGAAGGCCGAAATCGACGCGCTGATGAAGCTCGTGGATGGCTTTGTGCACGACATCCTGGGCGAGGCTCTCACGCGCAACACCCGCGTGCGGGTGCTGGCCTCCGACAGCCGCAAGCTGCCGGCGTTCCTCGTCAAGTCCATTAAGGAGGTCGAGGCCAAGACGCAGCACTGCAACGCCTTCCACCTCAACCTCTGCGTCAGGTACGTTATCTACGGTGGTCTTTGCCCCCAAACCGTCGAGGCTAACGGATCATCCATGGTGTCGTGTCGTTTCTACAGCTACGGCGCTCGCGACGAGATTCGTCTTTGCTGGAGTTGTAAAGTATGCAGCAGCCATTTGGGGTTAAGCTCAGCAACATCTTGAGCACGTAGAGCGCGGCCAGGAGCAAGAGTTGTTCCGCACCATGAAGCGCGGTGAATGCAGCGCTGAAGGTGGGATATACCACACACATCGCTGCTTCCACAGCCGAACGCCGTACACAACGCGTAGCTGGGTCGATAGCTTTCGCGTTTTAGCCAGCGTCTGACTACCACGACGGAGATCACAAACACAACACCAAAGATGCCATCCGTGAGCACGAAGACGAACGGGACAGGGAAAACCCACACGACTGATGGCCACCAAAACACGATGAAGTAGCAGCTCACACAAATTCACGTGGTGGCCAACGCGTGACGTTCAGGCCCGTCTGAAAGCAGCTGAACGTCTGTTGAAGGGAGCTCAGCGTGACCAGGCTGAAGACGAAGACGTAGCGCACGATCCAGCCGTAGATGTTTATCCAGCCGTCGCTCAGCGGGCTCAGCGGCAGAAGTTCCAAAGGCCGCAGTACTTGACCTAGCCACTGAGGAGGTAGAGCGCGCTCGAGAGCTCACTGGATGACTCTGACGGGACTGCTGGGATCGAGGACCAGCATGAAGCCCAAGCTCGGCAGTGGTGTGAGACAGCACACGACGAAAGCTCGCACTCGCGACACCGAATGGCAGTAGCGTTCCAAAGCGCGAGCCCGGCGCCCCGTGTAAGCCCCTCGGTGGACCACTTGAGTGCTTTCCCAAATGTCCATCAGCCAGCGCAGCGGGACGTGCTGTAGCTGCGGTTCAGCATTTTCGCCATGGATGAACGCTTCTTCGTCAGTCGCGGGAGAACTCGGCACCTAAATGGAGACCTCCTGTTGCAAGCCCAGCATGACAATAGCAGTTCGAACAGCGCCATATAAATGAATAGCATTTCTATCTGATAATACTCAGACCCACTTCAACTTGACCAATCCCAAGCTTGCACATCAGCTTGACAATCACTCTTCGATTCCGCGCGCACATGGGGGGTTCTGCTGCTTCGCCGCCTGCGGGCGACTGGGCGCTGTGGCAAATGGTGGACTCACTGTACCCGACGGGCGGCTTCGCGCACTCGCTAGGGCTGGAGGCCGCTACGCAGGAGGGGCTGGTGGCCGCCGCGTCGCTGCGGGAGTTCCTCTCGTCGTCGCTGCACCAGAGCGCCAACTTCGCGCTGCCGGTGGTCTTCTCGTCGCATCAGATGGCATCTGGTTCTGATTCTTCCGACCTGGTGGAAGCAGTTATGAGTCTCAACGCGCGTACCACCGCGCTATACTCGAACCACGTCGCGCGCAAGGCCTCGTTCGCGCAGGGCGCGGCGCTGCTGCGACTGGCGCTGTCCACGTACGCAACGAGCTTCCAGCACATGCAGACACTGCTGACCGTGCGTAAGGAGGTCAAGAAGAGGAAGCAGGGCGGCGTGCACCACGCCGTTCTCTTCGGCGTCGTCTGCGCGTTGCTCGGTGTGGAAGCTGAGCCTACGCAGCGCATGTACCTGTTCGTGACAACGCGCGACGTGCTGAGCGCCGCCACAAGACTGAACCTCGTGGGGCCCATGGAGGCCGCCAAGTTGCAGTTCGAGGCCACGCCGCTGCTGGAGCAGGTCTTCCAGGCCAAGAAGAACCGGGAAATAAGCGACTCGTACTCGTCGGCGCCCGTGCTGGACCTCGTGCAGGCCATGCATGACCAGCTCTACACGCGCATCTTCAACAGCTAAAAGAGTGAGCAGGAGGGTCGGTGAGTTAGAGAGGAACTGGCTGGTGGATGACCGCTGTGGTGTAATTTGTGCAGCGTCGAGAAGCAGGACGGAGATCCGGTACAGCCATTCAATATGACCCAATGTGACAGCTTACTCGGTCTTCCGAGTCGTCGACCCTCGCTGCTAATCTTACCGCGGCGTGTTCTTGAGCTTTGTTAGGCAAATGGAGATGTGGCGACTCGACACGAAAGGTCGGGAGCGCTGAAGCGACGGATCCGGCATACTTGCATTCGGCTGCTGCACGTGACAGGACGCAGTGATGGAAGGCGCTGAGCTCGGCGACGGCGGCTTGCAGCCTGGGATTGTCCAAGACCAGTGTGATGAGAACCAGGAAACCGAGCAAGACTACGCGACGGCGGAGCTCGTGAGACCGTTGGCCAACTGGGAGATTTCGAGGGATCACACTGTGTTCGCGGACATGTGTGGACTGGACACGGGCAAGCGCCGTATCCTGCACGTGCTGGAGCCCCCTAAAGAAGGCGAGCACGGTGGCGTGCTGCTCACTGCGGCAGGCAACACAGTCCAATTACTCACCATGACGCCGCAAGTTGCAGGGCCTGGTCTGAGCGTACAGCGCCGACGGTACGTGTTTGGCCTTAGCGGTAGCGGTATTGGTAGTCTTGCCGTTCACCCGTCGGGAGCGTTCTTTGCGGTGGGCGAGAAAGGTGTGAAACCCAACATTTGCATCTACCGCTACCCGCAGATAACGGTCTCTCACGTTCTGCGGAATGGCACCGAGCGCGCGTATGCCAGCGTAGAATTCAGCAAGGATGGTGACACTCTGGCGTCCGTAGGAAGCGCCCCGGATTTCCTGTTGACTGTGTGGAAATGGCGGGAGGAGCAGACCGTGCTGCGCTGCAAGGCCTTCGGACAGGATGTCTTTGGTGTTCGGTTCGCACCAACGGACAGCGGGTTTCTTGCTACGAGCGGTGTTGGGCATATTCGGCTCTGGAAAATGGCAGCCACCTTCACGGGGTTAAAGCTGCAAGGCGATATCGGCAAGTTCGGCAAAAGTGAGCTTAGCGACATTGAAGCTTTCTGCGTACTTCCCGACAAGAAGGTGTTGAGTGGAACCGAGCGTGGTGTGCTGCTGCTCTGGGATGGGAACTTCATCAAGTGTGAAATTCTAACCTCGCGTCGCCATCTTCCTCATGCCGGCACGATCAATGTCGTGGACTTCGACGAAGAGGAGGGTCTAATAGTGACGGCTGGGAAAGATGGCTATGTGAGGTTTTGGAACTTTGATTCCATCGATAGTGCGGACGTTGCTGCTGATGAGGCTGTTGCACTGGTGCCGATGAAAAGACAAGTGCTGGTGAAGGCGCAAATGGATATCCGTGCTGTTGTGAAGGAAGCCACTGGCCGCTACCTCTTACAAGATGGTGCAGCGGGGGTGCATCTCCTGCTGCTGAAGGGCAACGATGAACACGAGGTTGAAATGGACTACGTTCCGAACGATACGGGTCGGGCAACGGGAATAGCGTGCTCACCGTATGAGCATCTTGCAGCTACATGCGGTGACGATGGAGGTGTCCGTGCCTGGGATTACGTTTCTGGATCCTGTTTAATGACAACGTTTCCGGAGCAGCCCTTAGCGGAAGACCAAGGCGATTCCAGTGGCCGTACAAGAGCGTTGTCAGCGGCCACCACGATCGCATGGGTGCCATGCAGTGCTGCAGTGACGAGCGACCAAATCCCGGCAAGCCGGCAAGTGGCTGTTGGATTTGAGGATGGCGTAGTGCGCGTCCTTGTAATGGATGTTGATCACCGCGCTTGGGTGCGCCTTAACGTGTTCAAGCCACACAGCAAGCGTGTCACGTCCGTGGCTTATTCCCACTCCGGCTCCGCCTTCGTGACAGCCAGTGCCGACGGAACCTTTTTCCTTTTCCAGGTTGTTCCCAGCATCAAGACGTCCAAGTTCGCTAAATACCAGCCGGAATACGAGCCGTACGGATTTCAGCGTGTGCCTGCGTCGGTGGCAGCCATTTGCTGGCGCGATGATGACGAGGCCTTACTCGTGACAATGGTGAATGGTCAAGTAATTGAGTTCTTCTTGCCGTCTGGCGAGCTGGATGGGAAAACCGAAGGAGTCGAGCGTGATGTTAACGGATCGGAGGGAGCTCACGACGAGCCGAAGTTCCAGGCTGGTACCACCGCAGGTGAACGAGAATCCTACGAGCTCCAGCTGCCATCCCGTGAGTGGACGTTGCATCAGCGCAACCGCTTCATGAGTGTGAAAGAACTCGATACACTCGAAGCACAGTATCCCAGCGCCAGCGCTCCTCAGGTAGAAGAAAAACTCCGAAACCAGTTCCAGGTGGAAGTGAAGCCAGGGAATGGAACAGCCAAAGTTTGGGCAGCTCTGTATACAGTGGTGTCCGAGAAAGACAAAGGCAAGCCACTGAGTCGAGCAAACAAAGACCGCATCTACCTCAGTTGCCAGCCACCACTCGACGGGAACCTCTTCGTGGTTCAACACGACCTAGAAACCCCGCTGCAGGAGCTCGCGTCCGAGACTGGGGGCCATATCACGTCGCTCGAGCTGTCAACGTCTGAGCGGTTCCTTTTGTGCGGTCTATCCAACGGCAAGTTCCAGCTTCGGAGTACTCGGAGACCGCATGCATTTATCAGCGGTGAATTCCATGACTATGCCTTCTCCAGCAGTAGCGGCAGACTTCATCTCGCGTTATCTTTCGACGATTCGTATGCCGTCGCAGTTGGTAGTGACGGGAACCTAAGCATCTGCAGATTGCACAGTGACAAGATCGAAGAAGCCTCCAAGTTACTTGCGGGCAAATACGAAAGTCTACTTGCTGAGGCTGGCATTGCTCGGGAGCAGGCCCAACAGAAGCAAGAAACGGTGGTGGCGATGCAGCAAAAGGCCATGGATGACAAGAACGAAGACGACCCTGGCAGTAGCGGGGGAGGCGCGGCAAATACTGATTTGAGCGCCTTACCAGCTTATCACGGCGCCAGAGCGTATGCCGCGTATCTCGAAAACAAACTCTCTCCAAATGTCGCTGCTGCAAGAGATGCCGAAGAGTTCCATGGTGTAATACGCCTTCTAAGCGACGCCGGGAGTACTGAGGGACTACCAACTGCGGCACCCCCGACAAAAGATGGTGCTGGTGTCGATGTAAAGACTGGAGTGGCTGCTGCTGCGTTAACCCAGCTAGGCGTAGCGGACCTGGCAAACCCAAGAGAAGCGTACACTATTGAGGACGCAAAACTGAAGAGTGAAGCCGATGCGCGTGCAAGATCCACACTCAGTAAGCAGGATTCCACCCGCGCTGTGCTGACCAAGATGCGGAAACAGCTCCAGGAACTTCAGGCTATAGACGCAGCACTACCACCTCAGAGTCGCGTTGATCCCGAGGAGTGGGAAATTGACCTGGACTATGGTGAGCTGCTAACCAGGCAGGGCGACGAAGCCTGTGACGAAGTTCGCAAGGAACTCGCGTTTTCTGTGGAGAAGGAAGAACTCTTGTTGCACAAGATGCGAGACACGTACGTGGGTCCGCTGGCTGTCGAGCTGCTAACTCTGCGTGCTTTTGAAAGTGGCTTAAGTGTTCAATCTTTCCGGACGATGAAGATGCCGTCGACATTGCAGAAACGTCTCGCAGAGATACACACAGCCGAAGCAGCTATCAAGAAGCAATTGTCAGGCGGGGGGAATGTGGTGGGTGCTCCGAGACGAGCGTCGGTGCTAGACATCATGGAGAAAGACACACCACTCGGCGAGGAGTTCCCGTTGAAAGAGGACGAGCGCCGCATGATCATGAGTCAAGCAGATCCTGCTGTTGGCGGTGGTAATGCTGTCGGTTGGACCAATGGTGGCGCTACGGCTACACTGGAGACTACCAGCTCGAAGTCTGTTCACGGATTCGAAGCGCGTAAACGGCTGCGTACCGAAAGGAAGGAGAGATTAGCGCGTTGGGTGAGCAGTAAACCGGGCGAGGATGCTGATGATCCACGGGACGTTGTCGCCATCGCATTTGCTCAGCGTAATATGGGCGACTACAAGCTGAAAACCGCCGCCGACTACGTTGTTCCAGAGCACCAGCGTGTCAATGCAGTGAAGAAGCTGCGGCAGATGGCGCTGCTCGAAGAGGGTCTGTACGCGTCACGGTTACGCTTCAACGCCAAGGTGCTTGAGCTTCGCGAGTTGAAAGTGCAGCTGATCAACGAGTTGCGGCGGGATCAGGAGCGCTTAGTCGAGCTCCGAGCTGTTCTCGCTGCGAACGAGGGCGGCAGCTCTCCACCACCAGCGGCGCCAGCAGGTCTTGCTGTGGACCTCCGCGAGTGGCCAGAGCAACGGGAACGTGTTAGCGACGCTGACATCGAGCTGTTCTTACGTGAAAAGAAGATCATTTCGCACTCGCAGGCACAGGCAGCGGACTCTGATCTATCGTTGACCCGCTCAGGTGGAACCGAGAAGCACCAGTCGTCAGATCGATCAATCGCTGCAGTTGCCCGGACACTTGAAGGCTCGAACTCAACTGTGACGACCGCAATTGGGTCTCCGACTCGGATCACCATCGGACACTTGCATTTGCACATGGAGGATGGCGCTGCGGCGGACACTGCAACTGCTGCACCTACCGCGGCTGTAGCCACTGGCTCAAATGCTCTCGGCCCGAATGGCGGGAACTTCGACGAAGAGGATGTCGCTGTGCGCGAGTACTTGATGCGTCAAGAAGCGCTTCTCCTAGAGCGCAAACACCGGCGTGAGGTAGCCGCCTTCGATGCGGCTGTAGCGCACCTTCGTCGCGAGAAACTGGCACTCGAGGTCGGCTTCAAGAAAGCGGAGCTGAGGCTGTTTACACTTTTCAGCGAGCTGTTGCTGCTTGAATCGTTCGAAAGCAAGGAGAACCTGCTGAGCAGCAAGCTGGAGAAGAGCAAAGGAGAGAAGGCGCAGATCGTGGCGGAGCTGCGCGACGTGCATGATATGCTGGCGAGCAAGAAGCGCGAGCTCGACGAGTGGTCACGGCAGGAGCGAGCGGTGCAAGCCGAGTTCCTGACACTGGTGAACGGCGGCACGGGATCCAGCGCTACCCCTCACCCGTGCTTCGCAGCATTGCAGAAGCTGTTCAAGCGCAAGATCAAACGTGCTAAGAAGAAACCAGCGGCAGCGGCCGGGCAGGAGGACGGAAAGGATGGCAACGGCCAGGCTCCAGAAAGCGCCCGGGATGGGGACGAGGAAGAGGAGGAGGAAGAGGAGGAAGATGAGAGCTACGATGAAGACGATGACGATGAGGAAGAAGAAGATGCGTGTCCGCCTGGATGCGATCTCACGCTCTACGAGAAGGTGCTCGCTCTGCGTGAAAAGCGCGCAGACGTAGACGACGCCACGGGAGAATTGAACAAGGCGATCGAGGAGCTACGGAAAGCTGGAGAGCGGCAGGCTGCCAAACAGCGTGCTATCGACAAGGAGTTGGCCGCCACGGAGCAGGACACGCAGCAGTTCCAAAGCGAAAAGCAATCGCGGTTCAATCAGCTCGATGTTGTGCTACCGCTCAGTACGCGGCAACTGCGGTGCCTTGACCCTCCGTCGGGCAACCAACAGAGCTGGCTTCTCCCCGCTCAAGCTACCGGCTGTCTCGTGTTCACGACGCGCGCGTTCTCGGCGCTGACGGAGCGCATCGAGTCGTTGCAGACGGAGAACAAGCAGCTACGTCAGCAGTTCCGCGACCTGCACAAGCAGCAGAGCGTGCTCGCTCGCGAGAAGCGGCTGCAACAAGAGGCCATTGCGCGAGCTCAAAACCGCAGCGAGCAGCTGCAGCAGCTCAAGTTCGGCCAGCTAGTGGACCTGGAGGTGCTGGATCGTGCGTGCGATGCCTCCTCCGTGGATGAGCTGAAGACAAGAGTCAAGGTACGCGAGGTTGAGGGCGAGCGCTCGCTTCGTCGCGTCAAGCAGACTCACCCGCAGCTGCAGCACGCCATCCTGCAGGCCACGGAGCAGAACACGGCGCTACTATCGCAGATCGCCGCGTTGACGGAGCGTCAGGCCGAGCTGGAGCGCGAGCTCAACCGGAACCAGGGAAGTGGCAGCGGCAGCGGCAGCAGCGACGGCGGGCTGCTGAGCCTCGAGGACGACGCGGCGCTGGCCGAGCGCGAGATGAAGGAGCGCAACAAGCTCGTGCGGCTCGTGAAGCTGCAGGCGCGCGAGGTAGAGGCCCTTAAGCAAGAGATCGGGCTGCTGCGCGGCAAAGACGGCAAGGTGTACGCGCCGCGTGCGTAAAAGGCAACTTGCCCAAGTTGAAGTGGAAATACAGGCTTGCTATTGGTCAAAACCCGGCACTTGTCCGAAATGCTGGAAACGTTTCTCACTTTTGAAAAGACCACGCGAAGCGGCAGATCAAGACGACGGACCGATCGGCGCGGATGCCTCGGAGCAGCCCGCACGGGACAAACTAGAGAACAACGAGACACGCAGCTGAGAGGCCGAGGAAGATGGCCACACGCGCCAGGAAGCGCCAACGCACGCACCGCCAGAAGCCGCTCTGGGAGCTGGAGGAGGAAGACCACCTGCTGCACATGGACCCGAGTCTCATGACGGAGCGCCAGCAGCTCGCCTTCCTGCTGCGTACGACGGCCCACGAGGCGTCGGATGCGAGCGACGAAAGCTCAGAGGACGAGGCCGTGGCGTCTCCGCGGCGAGCGAAGAAGCCCAGGCGGATACAGGATTCGTCAGGGACAAGGCCGCGTCGAGGTCCTGGGCGCCCGCCCAAGCACAAGAAGAACCCGCGCGCAACAGCACCAAAGCTGCGCGTGCAGACGCAAGAGCACAAGCACGATGAGCACGAGGCCAAGCCCAGTCCGTCCGGCTCGGATGAAGTGACGCAGCTGGACGCGGTGCGGTCCTTCGCCCAGCGGACGCCACGCTGCGCACTGTGCTGCGACTACGACACGGCGTCCTTCTCGGGCGCACTGTTCCTGTGCCCTGCATGCGACCAGAAGTACCCGACGCAGCAGGCGCTTGGTCGGCGCGCTTGCATGACCTAGGCAAGAGCGACGTTCGAGAAGGTTGAAGATGCGGACGAAGGCGGACGCGCCTTACCTATGCCACAAGCGAGAAGCGAGTGATGAAGAAGAAGGAGACGCGCCGCCACGAACCCAATGGACAAGCCAGCGAGCCAGCCGCAGCGCCGCGACCGCGTCACCGACGACCAAAGTGAGCGCCACCTACTCCCCCAGTTGATATTTATTGTTTATCTTTTCCGAAGTGACAAGAACAGACCAAGAGAACGACGTGCACGACGAACGAGACCCATGCAGACACGAAGGCAGGACCTAATAACACCGCCCCCCCATGTAGCAATTTTCACAGCGAGCTTTATCCCATGAGAGTCTCATTGAGACGCACAGTGCGGTGCCCCATCAGGATTCAAGCAAATGCCCATCTCCCTTGCACGTTCCATGCGCGATAACAAGGTATTTTTAGACCAATCAGCAGCCAGCACTTTATTCTTGCCATTCCCAAGGTTCGACGCCGAGCAAGTCGAGCGAGCATGGCGCCCGCGTTCCCGCCGGGGAAGCCCCCGTCGTACGCCAAGCTGGGCAACGAGGTGCGTGTCGGCTGCGAGGAAGGCGTCCGCTCTTTCCTCTGATACTTGTATTGACGCCGTTTTGCAGCCTGATGACCACGGAGACGACGACTTCGTGGGCGACCAGCGGCGCGCGCAGCAGATCGAGCGCCAGAAGCAGGACGAGAACCTGGACGAATTGCACTCGGCCGTGAAACGGCTGGGAGATATGAGCCTCAACATCAGCACCGAGCTGGACACGCAGAACAAGTAGGCGGCGCTGCAATTGAGGACGAGGAGTAGAAGAGGAAATACTGACTTTATGGCTATTGCTGCGACAGGATGCTGGACGACCTGAGCGACGACACGGACAAGGCTAAGCAGGCGCTGGAGCACGTGACCAAGCAGACACAGGAGCTCATCAAGCAGTCGGGCGGCATGAAGAACTTCATCGTGATTATCGTGCTGGTGCTGATCCTGCTGCTGCTGACGTACTTGGTGATCATGACATGAGAGTCACACCACGGAGACGTTGAGAGACTTGACTGGGGGTAATATATATACGACGCTGAACGCTGTCGGAGGCGGCAATGGTAGGCGAGAGCAGCAGACCGAACGCACTGCCAGTCAGGATCGAAGACGACAGGGATGAAGGATTTACAGGCATCCATTCAATCATATCCAATCCATACAGACAGCTATAGACAAGAAACGCCGAGGCTGCGCTCTTCATTCGTCCATGTGCCGTCCCCCGTCTTCCCGCAGGTAATAGCTCGCTCCAGCCGTCGACCGCGCCACGGTCGCTACCTTCTTCGCCCCTGCACCGGCATCACTTGGTTCTCTTCCCCTTCCTTCTCTTGCATCATCAACTCTCTGTTGCTTCGGGTTCTTGCGTCGCTCTCCCCACCACCAAGCGCCAGTCCGCCGGCTATGTCATACAGACACGGCCGAGCGCTTGCTGCGTCGGGTACTTCTGATCGCACGCCGGACACAGGAATAGCGGCGCGTCACACAGCGGCTCCAGGTCACAGCACAGCGCGCAGAGTGGCGCACTGGCCGCGCCGCCGAGCATGGCGACGTCGCTGGCGCTGGACGGACTGGTCTTCTCGTGCTTGACGTCTTTCCTCTCTCTTCTCCCTGCTCTCTTGTCAGCCTTTAAGCTCGCAGCCACGGCGGCCGCCATCGCGGCATCCCCAGACCTTGTATTATGACTCCTTGGCGACATGCGCACGGGCCGCGCGTGCGTGGGGTGAATATTCCTGGGCAGCTTGATGGAGTTCTTGGGCGGCCTGCCTCGGCCGCAATAAATCACGGGCGCGTCCCCTGTCCTCGGCGACGTCTTCCCTGCCGCGCTGCCGCTTGCACCTGGCATTAAGCATCAAATAAAACGCCACCACAAGCCGTTAAATCTCAGTATAAAACCACCAAAAGTCCAAAGATTCCGCCGCTCTCTTACGGCGCGTCTTGCTGCGCTTGGCCGGACGCCGCGGCGGCTCGTCGTCGTCACTGGAGGAGCCGGAACTACTGGAGGAGCCGGACGCGTCCGACGGCGCCGTGGCGCGCAGCAGGAAGGCGAGCTGCTGTCTCTCCGTCATGACGCGCGGGTCCAGCGAGTCTTCGGCCGCAGCGGCGCGGCGCGGGCGCTTGCCGGCGAGCATGATGAATGGGGTTGGCGGTGGAGAGGAGGCTGCGGGTCGCGCGCTCCAGGCGGCCGAGGCAGCGCGATGCTCGGCGATGTCGCTCGGTGGCCTCCAGCGCTGCTGAGGCTTGGGCTTGGGCTTCAGTCGCGTTGTCTGCTGTCAATGGCCGTTGCTTCTTCTCTCTCGCTGCGGCTCGTGATTGGCGCATTTTCGCAGAAGGGCTAAAGACGACGCGCCCGCAGTGCTACTGTGTAGTACTGGATAGCAGATCTCCTAAGAGCTTTATGGAAAACAAGTGGGCAGATTAGGAGATGGACTCTTTGG
>JAABLK010000026.1:12544-30624 GCA_012295415.1 Phytophthora chlamydospora
GAACCCGATGAGCTGCAACGTCGGCCAAGCGGCCCTGCCTCGCCGTCGGGGAGATACATGCAGACTTGTTCTACATATACAAGAGATTCATCACTGCCGTCGGCAGCTTGGTGGCCTCGAATGCATGAGTCAACAGATGCGAGACGGCGATGGTTCATGAAGAGGATTGCGATCGGCCAGCAGAAGCCAGGGCGCTTCATATCCCATTTGAACCGGGGTTCGCGTCATAGAGCGCCGTGCACGTTGCGGTTCCGAAGAGCAACGCTAATATATTAGCGTTGCCATATAGGCATGCTTGACCGACTCAGCCACGGCTCATTTCCGGCCCGCTCAAACTTCTACACCAGACAGCAGCGGCAACATCAGCAGTGATTCAGTGCGGAGAATTGGATTGCCGCCTGAAAACTTTCGCTCCGAATCAAAGCCCATCGATCCTGCATCTCCCACATCGCTCAGATCGCGATGCACAGCGACATACACACATCGCTGGGGAAAATAATTCTACTGGTTGAAGTTTACTTCCCTCCCATTGGTTCAAACATCTTTTCATTTCCACCAATCACAGTCCCGACAAGTCCTTTTGGCGCACTTTTACGGATCTCTCGACGCGCGGCCCCTCGGCACCATGGACGCCTCCGCCTCAGAGGCCGCCACGGCCCCCCCACGCCCGCGCGCGCGGCAACCTGCCCCAAATTCAAACAGGAAGATGCCGCACGACGCGAAGCCGCAGTCCGCGTCCTCGCAGCGCCAGCAGAAGCCGCACAATCCGCATTCGAAGACGCAGGCCAAGATCCAATCCGAGTCTGGAGCTTCTGACGCCTCCTTGGGTGACTACCGAGACGCGCCGTGGTTCTCTGCAAGTGAGGGTGACCTGGTCTTCGCCCAGTGGCTTCTGGGCCGCTGTAACGGCGTGGGGGACGCCTCCACGCCGCAATCTTTGGCCGCCTGTGGTCGCATGTTCGCGCTGTTTAAAACCCAGCGGAGACTGAGAAGGGAGCTGGCTATGGGCTCCAAAAGGGAGGTGTCCAGTGCAGAAGAAGCTGAAGAAGGAGAGGTGGAAGAGGAACAGCAGGAGGCTGAGGAGGAAGAGCCGCTGTGGCCCGTGCAGGAGATCGTGGAGCAGGTCGGCGACGTGCTGTGCGCCTCGAGGCGGGAGCTACTGAAGCAGCAGAGAGAGGCAGAGAAGACCGACGGCAAGCTGGAGGGCGCGCTCGAGCGCATCGTCGTGGCCGAAGTGGTGGACAACGCCACGGAGCTGATTCTGAGCCGGGCCACCAGCGAGCACGAGTCGCTGTTGAGACGCTGGGCTGAGATCTTGAGAGAAGGGGAGACAGTGGAGACTGTGGAGGAGAAAGTGCCTGAGGTGAGTCCGGAGGTGGACGCGGAGGCTGAGACTACGGCTGAGGCAGAGGGCGACGCTGTTGCTGCCCATAAGAGCAAGAAGCGAGAGAAGAAGGAGAAGAAGATGCGCACGCGAAAAAGCAAGTCGGACGTATCGGAAGAGACGGCGTGCGAGCAGGTCGAGTCGTTCCTGACGTTCTTGACGGAATCGGCGCAGACGCAGACCCAGGCTGAAGCGGCGATGGCTGCGGCGCCATTGGAAGCGGAGAAAACGTGGACTGCTGAGCTGCTGCGCATTGTGGAGCTGTCGAGCATTGAGCCGGAAGAGGAGGCGCGGCGTCTGCGCGTAGCGCGTGATATCCAGACGGTGCTTCGACGCGAGGTCAGCAAGTGGCGACATTGCGAGGTGATTCTCTTCGGCAGTTCACTGACCCACTACGGCTCGCGGAATTCGGATCTGGACATGTGCCTTCTCCCCACTGGCCGTAACGTTGGCAACAGCTTGACTCCGCCAAAGGAAGTGATGGGGAAACGCCAACTGCAGCACTTGATCGACGGGAAAACGACTGCGAACGAACACGCACCGACGACGAACGCGGCAATCGCCGACCAATTGCGGGACCTGCGTGCGCAGGTACAGAAGGGTATTGAGAAGCTCACACAGGCGCTTAACACTCTGGATCGATCGGGTAAGAACAGCGACAAGCAAAGCAAGCAGCGACGCCAACTGGAATTCTTCGATACGCAGATGCGGCTTCTGCGCAACGCTATCGTGGCTCAGCTCACGAAGCTCGGAGCCGTGGAGCCTCCAAGCGGCAGCAATGCAGGTGGGAAGTCGGCCCACCTGAAGACAATCATCGCGGCCAGCAGACGCCGCACGGACGACCTGTATCTCCTGCGTAGTATCTTGCAGCGCTTTGCCAAGTGCGAAGTGCGCCATGTTATCGCCGGCGCTCGCGTCCCGATCATTCGCTTCTTGCACACCCGCAGCGGTCGAGAATACGAGTGCGACTTGTGCTTCGAAAACGTCCTCGCCACGCGCAATACGCCGCTGTTGCGTGCGTACGCGTCGTTCGACGAGCGTGCGTGTGCGCTGGGCCTCGCTGTAAAGCACTGGGCGAAGCAGCGCGGCATTAGCGATGCGTCGATGGGGTTCCTGAGCTCGTACTCCTTCGTGCTGCTGAGCATTTACTACCTGCAAGTGGTGCACGTGCTTCCGAACCTTCAAGACCCTCGACTTCTGGAGCAAGCAAAGATCCGGCCGCAGTACTACAATGAGATTAACATCGCCTTCTGTGAAGACCAAGCCGTCTCTCGAGCGTACCACCAGAAGACGGCTGAGGCTATTTCTTCCGAGATGTCGCTGACGGCTCTGCTGCTCGGATTCTTCGAGTTTTACGCAACGCAGTTCGACTTTGCGAAGCGAGTCGTGACCGTGCGAGCACCAGAGGCTCCGGCACTGAAAGTTTCGCAATGGGGGAGCCGCAAAGCCAAGACGTGGCGCATGAGCATCCAGGACCCGCTGGAGACTGGACGGGATCTGGGCTGCGTGCTGCAGTTCAAGGGCCAAGAGCGAATTATCCGCGAACTTCACCGCGCTCATGAACTGCTGGCTCGAGGCGAGAGTTTCTCGGGCGAAGTTTGTGCTGCTGAGAAACCCGTCGGGAAGGCAGCGAAGACGACGAAACCGAAGCAGCAAGCGGACAAGATGAACCGGTCGTACGTGATAACCATGCAGAGCGCCGACGAAGAGCTGACGAAGGAAACTATTGAGCTTCTCTTGAAAGACTTCCAGAACTCATTTCGCGTGGGGAAGGTGGTCGAGGCGTCCACACCCGAACCTGACAGCTCTATTGAGAACAAGAACAAGCGGTGGGAAGTGGAGCTTCTGACACAAGCGAAAAACTGTCCTAGCAAGTTGTCCCAAAGAACCAGAATTGACTGGAAGGCGGCAGATGGCCGTGCGGGTCGCGTTTGGCTTCATCATCAGGCTTTATTCGCGACGCCGCCCTGTCACAAGTGTCTGTCGCCGGAACATGCAACGGGGAAGTGTCCTCCCGCGGATCTTGGGGATGATGAAGGTGCAGGTGCAGGTGACAGAGGAGAGCCAAGGGCCGATCACGAGATGCTGCAGCGAAACCTTCGTCGACATGTACTTCAGCTGACCCTCGGTGGGGAACATTCAGGGCCATCGAGGAGGAATGATCGACGCAAGAAGCAGCAACAGCATCACGGAGAGACACGTGCTACCCATCAGACTGACAGTTCCAAAGCGAATAGCAAGCGCGGCACGAACGGGAAGGCCACCTTTAAAAGGGAGTCTCGTGGGGACAAGAAAGAGAATGCACCAGTCGTGAAGACGGTGCGTCGCATTGAGCCTGTGGAGGTTGTAGCGGCTTCCACTTCCCGTGTTGAAGGAGAAGGCGGCAACACCAGCAAGACGGCTCAGAAGAAAAAGAAGTGGCAGAAACAAGTCCACCGCAAGAGAGGAAACTCAAAGGGGGACGGTAACAGCACTGCGACATAGGAAAGGTATAGTCTTGTCCAAGGAAACTACTGCAGAAAGGTGCTAAGGTCGTTGCTGTTGGAATATTCTTTGGGACTTGTACAGACAATGAACTGAGCTCTTCACCTATGTAGTGGCATTGCCGTCCTGGTCCACCGCCGTCTGAGGTGCAGCCTGCAGTTCCAGGGGTGGCAAGCCAGGCTGCGGCCACAATGTCTGACGCGCGGATCCCAGGCTCCGTGTTGGCTCGCGTGCCGACTTGTTTTCAGCCGACTTCATCGTCGGCGATGGGATCAAGCGGGCCAGCTCATGCTGCACCAAGCTGTCGACCGCTTCGGAGGGGCCCGACGCTTCTCGCTTTGACCGATGACTGCCCATGGACTTGGTGCTGATTGCTGGAGGGACTGGCTTAATGGCGTTGTATTTCCCACGAAAGAGTCGGCGAATGACTGCCAGCGCTTCGAGGTGCTGGTCGCTGGTCACAGATTCGCTTTCACGGTCTGTCGGCACTCTTTCAAGGACGGACATTTCTGCCTTGATACCCCCCACATTGTGGAGCTGGCCGTTGGGAATCATCAGCTGAAGCAGGGGCCGGAACGCCCCGAAAGCGTCGACAGCTCTTTCAAAAGATACGAACGACTGCAGCACTTCCAGCGCGTCTTTACGAGCACGAACGGCAGTGTTGAACTCGTCTTCGTTGACGTCAGCAGGAGGGACGTCGTCTGCCTTCGGACCGCTTTCGCAAACGTCGCTGTGCTTAAACCGAATGGCGCTAAGCAACGCCTCGCCCCACTCCGTCTCGGTCGCCGTCACGACAGATGCCACGCGTTCTCTTGCTTTGACGACCTGCACGGCTTGGCTTGCGATTTCGTAGGCAAGTTTGGTGACTCGATGGCTTTGAAGCACTCGCAGCAAGTGGTCGGGGGCTAATGAAAGCAGATCGCACGCGCGCAACGTACGGATGGAGCACGTGCTAACCGAGCACACCAGCAAACCTTTATCGCCAAAGTACGTTCCTTTCGAGAAGCTCGAGCCACGACTCCCCTGGGCCGCGCTGGTGGAGAACAAATACCCACGTACGACGAAGTACATCGAGTTGGAGATACTTCCCTCCACTACCACGTTTTCACCTCGTGGGTACCCCTCGAACCGAAGATATTGTGCAATGTCTTGCATTATCTTCTCGACGACGTGAATCTCTTCGCTGCGAGGAAGCGGTCGGAACACGTCGCTAGCAAACGAGTGGAGCGGAGCCTCCGCAATAACCAGAATGGAGTCGGTACGAATGCACGCCGGTACGCCTTCGAGGAAAGATTGGTAGTCCACGCCGCGGTGCGACGACCAGAGCGAAGAGAGAAACGCTTGAGTGCGCGCTTTGAGCTCGCCTGTTATCTTCCAGCGACCTAGATACATCTCCACTGCGATGTGGTTTTTCCGATATTCCACTTCGTTGCTGATGTACGAGATGAAGAGGTTGGCAAACTCCCCGATCATGAACGCCATCGTCAGCAGGCCAACGAAACACACGATGATGCAGAAGGCAAAGTGGAAGATCGTGTCAGGCTGGAAGGTACGTCCTTTCTTGATGAACGACGTCGTTGCGAAGAAGCATCCGCGCAATAGCCTCAGTGTCCGATTACCGGTGGGGTCGGCTAGACTGGCGTCAGGCAGCCACGCGTTCCACTCGTTGCCAAAGTGATCGTACACTGCGATGGCAAAGTACGTACACGCGCTCCAGTACATGAGCATGACATAAAGCACCGATGCAGTGCGTACGCGGTGCATCTCCTTATGAATGCTGCTTCGGTTGATCTCGTCCATATAGTGCAGGAAGTTTCTCAGCTTCAGACAGCGGTTGATTCGACACAGCGGATCGTTTGAAATGCTTGAGAGCACGTAGTCCAACGGGAGGGCCGCAAGAATGTCGTACACGAGCCTCTCACTCTTGTACGACTCTCGATGGTCTTGCTCGTACAAATCCACGGACTCACTCGAGCGCTGGACACGCCAGATCACCCAGACATCAGCAATGTACACGATCTCGCACAAGATCTCCAACTCGCGTACAATTACTGATAACCAATCTGTATGTTCCATCGAGTCAAACGAGATCCGGTAAGGCACGACAATGGCCATGAAGAGCGTCGCAGAAATGGTCAAGTTGATCCAGGCCAAGTGATACGCACTCTGAGCCGGTGCGCCATGGAATAACACGGATAAAAACACAGGAACGCGGCAGCAGCGCTTGGATGACTGCCGTCCAGCTTTGTTTGGTAGGGAGGATACTGGCCCAGCGTTTCGAGACAGAGTTTCCCGCTTACTAATGGCACTAGCTGCGCTGGAACGCTTGTATCGAGCGGATATCACCGCCTCCTCCATTCTTTCAGCGTAGGCATTCATGTGATCTTCTTCCGTCATGGTGGATCCGACCGAGTTGTGTCTTTCCATTCTGGCAATGTGCGTCAGTCGGAGTTGTTGCTGCTGGAGGTTAATGACGCGAAACACTTTTTGTTTCCAGTCTGGATACCGATTGAAGACTGTCTCGAGCGAGTTGCGTGATAGTTTGTACAGAATGGACGTCGATTTGGCCATCACGCAGGCGTTGCGTACGCTATCCACGAACAGAGCATTCTCACCGAAGTAGTCCCCGGCAGTGATTTGATTCAGTTTCGTCATCTTGTCAAGGTTTAAGTTGTCGCTTGTCCACTCCGACGGAGGCCGGGGATGCACTTTTCGACTTGAAAGCTGAGGCTTGATGCTTGGTTTCCTCGTCAGCAGAGACGTTTCTGTGGATGTTCTACGGGCTGCAGAGACCCGTCGACCAGCGGTGCTAGCACGTTGCTTCAGTTCTTCTTCACGTGGTATCAAAGTGTCCAGAAAACCAGCGAAGACAAAGTACATATCGCTGCCCTCTTCCCCGTATTTGTATACGAACTCGTCTTTGACAATCATTACTTGGCTGAAATGTGACACCAGCATGCGGGTCACGCTTCCGTTCATGCCAGCCAGGAACGACACCTTCATTATCATCGGCTGCAAGTGCACCATGCGGATATCCGTGAGCAGAGACGGAGGCAGACAACTCTCGAGCAAATGCTCCTGCGTAATGGAGTGGAAGCGCTTGAAAAAGAAGTAGGCTTTGAAGCGCTCCTGAATAGGCATCGGAAGCCGAAAGTGAGCCAACAAGTGCCGAAACGAGCTCAGTGTGGCATAGTATTCGCGATTTTCGGCGTCCATCAGCTCAATGATGTCGGAGAAGTTTCCAATAACATAGGCGAATAGGAAGAACCCGAAAGTGAGCGTAATCGTGTTGAAAACACACTGGGACGTCGTCTTGGGAAGCTCACCGGGGTATGTTGCGGACATGACTCCAAAGGACCAAAACAACGACGAGAAGTACTGCAAAGGAAACCCTTCTTCAAGCAGAGAATCTTCTGCCAGCCAGTGCGCGTTGGTGGCATGTGACGTCGAGTGGGATGACCCATTGTCCCATGTGCCGTGCATACGGGATGCATGCGAGCGGAAGTCGAAATAAAAACATCCGAGCGTGTGGGAGAGCATGAAGGTGTAGTATACCAACTTGAACAAGCGCAATTGTAACGTAAACTTGAGGTGCTTGTTCTCCAACTCGGCAAACTGAGCTGGCACCTTGAATAACCTCACGAGTTTGTTCAGATTGAGGATTTCGAAGTGGCCGTGGCCTAGGCTCACCATTCCCCAGTCGATAAAGTACAGTGGAAGTAGTGCGAGAGCGTCAAAGAAAAAGGACCGGGAGTGCATGTAGTTCCTCTTGATCACCCGCAAATCCATGACCTTGTTGCCGAACTCATGGAAGCCCAAACGAAACCGTACGAACATATCAATCATGAACACAACCTCAATCAGAAAAATAATGATGTCCAGGATCTTGTTCGTCTCGGAAGATACCGGGAAACAAATTGTGGATACAGTCAGCAAGCACTGCGCTGTCATCATAACGAACACCCACGCTTCCCACGCGATCAGCACGCCGGAGTCTGGATCGAACACGAGCTCCGAGAGCCAAGTTACAATAATCGACCTGCTGCCAGACGCGGCAGCAGCGGTCGACATTTCCGATGCCTTTAGAAACTTGGGGTCCAAAAATCGTTTTTCGAGAGCCCCTAAGGAATCTGGCAAAGCTGGAAAAGTCGATCGCATCAACTGCAAATGCTCGCGGGATATGAACAGGACGATGCACCCGCTGATCGCCATCACACGTTCCGAATAGCTTGGAGAATTGTTGTCAAATTGGAGCGAAGCAGTGCCAATAAAACTTCCTTGAGGGATACTGCGAGGAGCACCTCCATTCGCGATGACGCATAGCTCACCCTCCAGTAAGAAGAATAGCCCTGCTGCGAAATCTCCCTGCCGATAAACAACCTCGCCCTGTCCGTACAGAATGAACTTGACGTTCTCAATAAATACTTGCTCCAAGTCGTTCAGTACGGGGCGCACCCCAGCCAGTAGCGCCACGGTTTGAAGTGCAGGTTTGCAGATACTCTTCATGATTTCGCTCTTGATCGAAGTCGGAAGTTCATCCAGCAGCGAACCGATGACAGCTCCGCGATGCGCCGACCACCAGAAGTCTAAGAAGGCGCTCACGCGCTTGTGAATCGCCAACGGAGCATTCTGCCGCATGAGGAAGAGCTGGATACGCGTTCGGTTGGCGAAGAACTCCTTTTGCTCGAACGCAGACGCCGTAAAGCGCTTCTGGACGTTGTCCACCACAATCGCCGTGATGAAAAAGCCACTAAACATGAAGACAAGAGCCGCGCCGAACTGCGTATCGCTGGCAGGCTCGACGGGCCGTCCCAAAGCGGTAATAACGTAGGTGGCGTAGTATAATGATCGGAAGTACTGGTTCAATCCAACTTCGATGAGCTCGGAGGAGCCGACAGCGTACGTGCCGTTGTCTTCGTCCACGTAGCAAGTCTCGTTCAGTCTGCTTAAGTGTAAATCGCTGGACGGAAGCCACGCGTGGGGGCCGGAGCTGAACCCTTCCAAGTACGTCATGCTAAAGTGGAGGCACGCAACCGTGTGGTAAAGCATCATCATGAGCCAGCCGAATAACAGCAAATGCTTCTTGTTGTCGAGATGCAAAAACTCGTCAACTTCCTTGAGATGGTCTTTCACACGCCACATTCGTAGCAGTCGCAGAAGCCCCAGAAACTCGGATCCCATGGCCCAGTGCGGTAATGCGCACAGTAAATCAAAGGCAAAGTTGCCTTTGATGTATCTCCGTGCTGTTCTCGCCGTATCCCAAATTTTCTCCGAGTTTTTCAGATACGACAAGTTGAAATTCAGGTAGATGTCAACCCACAGCGCGATCTCCATCAGCACGTTCAAGACGGAAATCAGCCAGTTGGGGTAATTCAGGACCTCGAACGCCAGCCGAGTGGGGATTACCAACCAGAAGTACACGAGGTTGATCTCCAGCGCTAGGATCCACCACATCCGTCGAGTCGATTCGAACTCAATCGCCTTGGACAGCAGCAAAACGGGCCAAAATGGGGCTTTCGGGTCTCTCTTCCAATGCATCTGGGCTGCCACCATTTGCATCACCGGCGGCATCTTCAGACTCGTTTTTCGAACTTCTTCTTCTTGGGGCAATGGGGCCACACTTTCTGCAGGTTGTTCCGCCGTCACTGGTTCTTTTGGACTGTTGGCTTGCGTTTTACCGTTGACTGGAGGAACGGGGTGAGCTGTTGCAGCCTGCGGAGTCCCAGTGCTTGCGATTGATTCTTCGGACTTTGTTGAAACGCCATTGTCGCTTGCTTCTACCGGTGGGGATGGCCCGACATTCTCCCTTTTCGCCAGTGCGGTCGCCACGACCCACCCGATGGACGGTGTCTCCTTTTCCTTTTGCACGTGTTTACGAAGCAATCTGGCGAACGTTTTCTTCTTTCCAGTCGTGGCAAGGCGGGCGTCTGGCAAATCTCGCGACTTGCCACTAAACATTCGGTGCGCCATTTCTTCCACATGCTTTGGAATCAACTTTGCATACTCTGGGTAGCCATCAAGTACCCGCTCAACGTGGAAACGGGCGAGTTTGTACAGGGTGCAATACGTTGTCGTCACGACTGTAGCGAAGCGAGGACGGTTCAGGAAAATGCTCATCTCGCCGAAGAAATCTCCCTTCCGCTCCTCGCGCACCTTGACGCCGTCCACAATGACGTGAAGCACGCCAGAATTGACGAAATACATGGCGTCACCTCGGTCTCCGGCCTTGAAAATGACGAAATATGCGGGCAGCGAGATCATTTCGAGGAGGCTGGTGATGGCGACGATGAACTGGTCGTTGCAGCCTTGGAAGATGACGACGCTGGCCACCACATCCTTCAGCAGAGCGACTTGCACATCTTTTCGGATCGATGGACACAGCAGTCGCATCGCTTCGCGGTCATTCGACTCGGCGTACGTGTAATAGCGTTTCAAGTACTCAATCGCTTGATGCTGAAGCTCCTCGGGGACGTGGTGAAACGAGAGCAAGTGCTTGAACTGGTTTATTCGGGCCTCGGACGCCTCGTTCTGACTTTCGCACTTGGAGATCATGAAGAACATGGCGCACAGGTACGTGAAGAGCAAGAACCCGCAGATAGCGACGAAAATCGTGAAGATAAACGCCGCGACAGTGTGCGGCAGCTCGCCTTCAAAGAGCCCCGTCATGACTCCGAACGACCAGAAGACCGACATGAGGTACTTGGTTCGTGAGCTCTGCTCATGGTCCGGCATATGCGGTAGCCAGTGGTCATGTCCGTGCTCGTCGTATCCGAACAGGAAGCGCACGCACGCGATAAAGTGTGACAAGAGCAGAATCCCGAGCAGCACCTTGAACATCTTGAGCAGTACAAAGTATCTGGCGAATACGTCGTCCAGCTGGGCGATGTACTTGGGGATCCTCCACACTCGAATGAGCTTGTGCATCTCCAATAAGGCGAGGGAAACTGATGTGTCCCAGGGCAGCAGAGAGAGCGGAAACAGCGCCAACAGGTCGAGAAGGAACCGAGGGGACTTGATGTACCTGAGACGGGACTTCGTGGTGTCCCTGGTGACGTCTCCGCCCTCGTAGAATCCCGTGTTGAGCTCCACGTAGACGTCGGCCAGGAACAAGAGCTCGCAGACGTAGACGAGCACCACCTCACCGGTACTTCTAGTGATATTGGGTTCTCGAAAAACCACGAGGAAGGGCAGGATGGTGATCTCGTACACCACACAGAGCAGTAAAAGCTGCTGCCACACGTGGATGAGGCTCGAATTCGGGTCGAACGCGTTCTGCACCTCGAAAAGTAGCAACTCCACCGAATTGGAACGTGGCCGAGTGATGGACGTGCGCAACGGAGACGCTGTACTCAACGTGGTGCTGCGTCGGATGCGCTCGAGTGCCGACTGGATGGAGCTGCGACGAGATTCCAGCGGCTTGCGGGGCGAGTCGCTGGTCGGATGCATCGTTGCTAGTTGACGATTCCGCTATTCAATGGTGTCAACCACCGCCGCCTGCAGCACTAAAGATAGTGAATAACGAGTGATGAAAAGAGTGATGGTCACTTCAACTTCCGGCCAAACATAGCTGACTCCGCGCAGAAGTTCGCTCGCCAGCTTGACTATCACCGGGGATTAAACTGTTATGACTGAGACGACAGTATAGCGCGCATCAAAGGTGGTCGGCTATCAGGTGGAATTTGAAGGAATGCAAATAGCTGCAGATGAGCGTTATTATTATTATTGTTTTTTTCATCAAGATGTGCGTCGATCTAACACTCGCAATGCTTGACCAATCTCTATATAGGTCGTATTGCAATACGATACTGCAATCCGGTATTGCGTTAATGCAATCCAATTCCATACTGTAACGCGTTGGCGCACTGCAGCGCCGCACTGCTTCAGTGTCCAGACTGCAGTCCGTACTGGAACTGGAATCCTAAGTAATGCCAGCAACGCTTGAAATTATATTTTTACCGACCTCTGGTTCCTGCTGCTATCTGGTGACCCGTACATGCCCTCGAAGAGGAGCGATTCTCCACGGATAGACCCTCGTCAGAGCTCAACACATTCTCACAGACCCTGTTACTTCGAAGTATAACAAAACGGTAGCTAGGGCTTTGCTCAACTAGGATTGAGCAAAGCCAAAAGGCGAAGAACGCAACAAATTAAGCACGACAGTGGCAACAGTGCATCGAGTGCACAATTCGCTGGCCCGAGTCTCCCACAAAGCACACGGAAACCTTCTTCTTGATTAATGAGCATCGCGTGCTGGAACCACGGCGAAAGCTAGTTCGTCGACATGTCCGCTTACCTCCTGACGCAGTTGATCCAGGCAGGAGTGATATCCACTTCAACTTTCATGGACCAAACATGGCACAGAAGTTTTGCTCGCCAGCTTCCGTTCGACTGTCAGTAGCTGTAACCAGCACCAGCGCGGATATACAAACTCCGAACTTGTCATAATTGAACGACAGCATTCATGCTAGCAGCTAAGTGGGGGTTGGCATGCAGATGAATATCGTTCCCCTTGCAGGCGTGACACTTCCGCGTGTCCGGAGTAAATCCAAAAAATCCTAATACTATACAGTCATTGGCAAAAACCATCCGTTCACCATAATCGGCCTTTTCCCCTTCATCTCCTGAAAGAACGAGGCTCAAGCGACGTCGGTCGTTCCCCACTCCCCATGTATGCCACACGCTCCCCCACTATTCATACATACCCACTCCCCACGTCCTAACTCTCTTTCCCTCATACCAGCCCCCTCAAGGTCCCCCTCGCCGTTCACCCCATGAGCGAAGGGCTCTCCCCGCCAAGGAAGCGCGCGCGTCTCCGCGCCGAAGAAGACACAACGCGCCAGTCCGAGGCCTTCAGCAGCAGCAGTAGCAACAGCAACAGCCTCGTCCCAGACCCTCCAGCTTTGGCCCACGACCCGCAAGACCCGCCTTCAGCCTCCAGACTCTCCATGTCGTCCTTTCTGCTCTTGGCACGCGGCCGGCTTGACGCGCAGGCAGCTTCCGCGTCATTGCCGGCCGACCCGGCGTCCGCAGAGGCTGTATCGGCCGCTGCGGGGGCGCTAGAGGCTCTCAGTAACGGCGTGGTGGCGCCCCCGTCCGTGCTGGACGAGCCTATGCCCATGGCCGTGGCTGTAGCTGCCGAGGAGTCCACGACGGACGATGAGGAGCTACAGCAGTTGGCTATGGTTAAACTGGAGCCTGACGCCTCCGGAGGCATCGAGCTCGAGTTCGACGACGTGATGCACTTCCTGTTCAACATGGCGCGCGAGCTGCGGCCGCGCGAGCTGCACAAGGGCCTGCGCACGGTTAAGAAGGCGCGCAACGCCGAGCTGCTGCTGCCCAGGCTGCTCACGGCCGAGGACGAGTCGGGCCTCACGTTGCTCATGTACGGCGTGCGCAGCAACGACCGCGTGTTCTGCGCCATGTTGCTGGACGCCGGCGCCGACGTCAACCTCAAGACGGTACGTGGCTTGGAGCCGCTCCATGTTGTATGGAGCGTTGCTTGGTTGGTTGGTGACGGGCTTTGCTAACGCTTATATTGTTCTTTTGTCTTTGGTTAATCTCTCCCGCAGGAGAAACGCACCTACGCGCTCCTGCTAGCGGCGCAGAAGGGCTGGGAGGACATGACGAGGTTCCTGCTCGAGCGCAGCGCCAACGAAGAGTCGAAGAACATGGCGCTCATCCCGGCCGCTCATTTCGGACATTTACCGGTCGTCAAGATGCTTCTCGAGGCCGGAGGCAACCAGAACTACGCCAACAAGAAGGGCACCACCCCGCTGATGCGCGCGGCGCAGGAAGGGCGCGACGCGGTCGTCAGGTTCCTCATCAAGAAGGGCGCGGACACGTGCGCGGCCAACAACGAAGGCATGACGGCGCTGATGCTCGCGGCGCAGCGAGGACACGCGAATATCGCCACGACGCTCATGAAATCCGGCTCGAACGTCAACAAGCAGACGCGCCAGGGCAGCACGGCGCTGCTGCTCGCCGCGAAACGCGGGCACACCGCGGCGGTGGAAGCGCTGATGACGGCCGGCGCAGACATCTTCCTCAAGGACGACCGGGACAAGACGGCGGCCGAGACAGCCCAGCGGCGAGGGCACGTGGACTTGTTCCTGAAGATCTCGGTGCAGAACCAGCTCCGGTTAATGCGCGAGGACCTCCGACGGCAGAGGTGCTACACGCTCATCCGCGTGTCGACGCTGTACGTGCTATCGCGCGCGGAGCTCATGCCGGCGTTCAAGAACCAGAAGCGGCAGCAGTACAACGCGCTGATGGACCGCACGCTGCGCCTGCCCAAGCCGCTGCTGCAGAACATCGCGCTGTTCCTGCCGCTGTGCCGCATGTGGGACCGCCAGCTGCGCTATCTAATTTATGAGGCGGCGCCGCAGCCCAACCGCGTGGTGCAGCAAGGCATCCGCATGCTGGACGAAGTGCTGCTGAGCGTGAGTCTCGAGGTGCGGCCAAGTCTGCACCGGATCAAGAAGGAGTGCGGCGGCCCGCTGCACGTGACCGGCCAGCTCGGGCTGCTACGCGACAGCGCCGAGTACCGCGGGCTCTTGACGACGGAGTGCCGGACCCCCATGCCCCCGCGCATGCTGCACCAGCTGCGGCGCATGGCTGACATCCAAGGCGCGCTGAGCACGTACGCGGCCGGCTCGGCGATCACGTTCGGTGTTGAGGTGGCGCAGGACGTGGTGGCGCTGCTCACGGACCTGCTGAGCTGGAACACCGCCCGGAGACAAGCTGAGCTGTTGAACTGAAGACGGCGCGTATAATTTAGATGAGAGACAACCTGTCAAACTTTGTTGTTAGCACCTTTCTCGGCGGGGACGACTTTGTTGGTTTAGCACCTTTCTCGTGGTCGACGTGACAACGGCCTTGTCGTTTGTCGTTTGCATGCGAAAAGCTCCATCTTGGTGAATATCCTATAGATTCAAACTGGAAATCCCAAGCGATGGAGTTCTTGGTGCACAATATCTCACACAGCGATCTCGTCGTGGAGCTCTCTTGGCTGCGCGAGGACGGCGTCGCGGCCAGCAGCAACGGAGCGCGCGTGCCGACGGCGCAGCAGCCTGTTGCCAGCGTGAACGTCGATGGCGCGGCCGTGCCGCTCTCCGTGCTGGGAAGACCCAAGTTCAGCCTCTTCCAACAGACCAGTCAGCACATTCTCGAGCGCGTGCAGCAGCTCCGCAAGCCCAAGCAGAGCGCCACGCACGCCGCCGCCGTACTGGAGTCCCCGTCGAGGCTGCATCCGAGTTTGCTGGACATCGGCGGCGAGCGCTGGAAAGCGCGCTGTCAAGATACGCAGTCGCCCATTGGATTCAACCTGGCGGACGCGCCGATCCCCATCAGCAACAAGGAGCTGCTGCGCGACTTCCAGCTGCGCGGAGAAGCGGAGACCACGCGTCTCGTGGAGCAGAACTGGGACCGCGTGGGCATCACGGCTGTCTACTTCCCGTTGGTGGCGCTGCTGCTGCCCAAGTGGACGCAGGTGCTCAAGGAGTTCCAGTCTGAGAGCAGTCGCCAGCTCATGTACCTCATCAGCGGCGCCGGCATTCCACGCAACGTCGCGCACTCGCGCAGTGGCAATTCCACGGAGATCACGGCGCAGCTCATCGTGTTGTTCGTGCACCAGTATTACCCGCACATGACGGCGATCCAAGTGCATTCCGGGTCAAACATCTTCCGGTTTGATGATAACGTGCAATTCATGACGCGCGAGCTGCGGCCGCTGCTGGAGGCGCATCGAGAGACACTCGTGGATCGCTGCGGCGAGGCCTGGAAGTCTCACTTCCACGTCACGATCGCGTACGCGGACGGCCCCCCGGCAAGACTGAGCGCGCTCAACGCCTCGCTGCGCATTTTTCAGCCGTCCTACCTCCACATCTGGCAGCTCAAGACCTTCTGGCACGAACGCAAGCTGTCCATGGCGGACGTGGACTTCCACTCGTTCGAGAACATCGAGGCGTCCCCGCTCGTGGCGCCCAGCAAGGCCGACACCATGACGCAGATGGTGGTGCGCGAGATGCGGCTGTTCCGCGACCAGTTCCTCGCGGCGGAAGGCGACGGCGAGGTGGCCAGCTTCTGGCTGCGCAAGTCGCGCAAGCCCGTGCTGGCGGTGCTGCTGATTGAAAAGCCGGCGGCTGTTGCCGGCGAGCGACCCACCATCCTGGTGCAGCGCGGCATGAACTGCGAGGTGTCCATGCCCACGGGCTCGCTGTGTGCGGAGCGCAACGCAATCGGCAGCGCGCTGGCCAGCGATCCGACACTGACGCGGCGCGCTTTGAAGATGATCGCTGTATTGGGGCTCAACCTCACCGCCAGCGGCGGAAGCAGCACCCTTACTAGCCCGACGGCATCGGAGACCAGGAGTAGCCCCCAACGAGACGCCACGGGAGACGACGTCGAGAAGAGGGAGCCATCTGAGCCGCAAGCTGGCGCTACGTTTGACAAAATCACTTCAACTTCAACAACGGCCGAGCTAGTCGAACCCCACGTTCTGCCCGTCCGGATCCGCCCTGCGGCGGTCCAGATGTCGCCGGAGCGGAGCTCGCCATCGAGTCCGAATGCGCATGCTCAGCCGCAGCCGCGTGGAGGTGCTGGTCGAGGAAGGGGTCGAGGCAAGCGAGGGCCGGAGACTAGGAATGCCAACCTGACGTCGCCACGCAAACCCAAGCGGCCTCGCACCTTCTCGCTCGACGAGGTGGCCGTGGACGAGATGATGCGCGTCAGTGCACCGCCGGACCGCAACCCATTGGCGCCGTGCGGGGCCTGCAAGGAGTGGCTGGTCAAGATCGCCGAGGCCAACCCGTCGTTCCGCGTGGTCACGTTTGAGAACGCGCGCTGTCGGAACGTCTACATTAACCAGCTCATGTGAGTGACGCATCGGCGTCGCGAAGGGCGCGAAGTTAGTTAGCCTCACGTAGTAGCTGGCCGTGGAATGCAGTCCCACCCAAGGCGTCTCCATGCTTTCAACGTTACAAGCTCCCCATTCTTGTGGGGTGAAAGGCTCTTGCTCACGTTGAACCTTATCCACTCGACTGTCGAAAAAGCCCGTCAGCCGTTCCTCCCTCTGACGAGCTGGAGCTTGGGTTTCTCCGCGCGACGCAACATGCCCAGCTTGCGTGCTTCGCCTCCGGCACTGAGCGGCGGCGAAGGCAGTTCTGTCTTCCTGTCTGTTCCACACGAACCGACGTGCATGCAGCTCATTCGTCTGCATCGGATCTGAACCTCGGAGAGTTGCTTCGTTGAACCGGCGATATATTGTAGACGAGGCGGCAAGTCTCACGTGACAGCAAGCAGTGCGCATCGAGGAGAAAATCAGCGGCGCGGCTGCATGCTGCGAGCTCTGAGTTGCAGCGGTGCCATGATATGCTGCTCATTTGTCCGCTGCAGAAGAGCGCGAGCACCTAGAGGTGAGATATTTTGCTTGGCTTCCTCGGCACTATCCAGCCCTGAAGAAGCGTGCGTAAGCACAACAATGCGCAGTTTGGAGCCGTCACCCACGCCGTCCGTTCTGAAATAACGCGGTGGATTCTGGCGTACTGGACGTCGCAAGCATTTGCCGCTCGCTCGCTCGCGCTGCATGCGTGTGCGTTCGTTAGTGTCGAGCTCGTCCGCGTGGCGCGGGCGTTTCTCGGCGTCAAGGCGATGGTGTGGGCTCGCCACAGTACATGTATACTACCTCATGCGCCAGGGTGACTGTCTGTCGTCGGTTGGGGGCCTGCGTGAGCACTTTATCCTGCCGGACGACTCATTGTTGGCGGGTGGCGACAGCAGTTCTCATTGCCTGTCGGAGATAACCGGCAGCGGCACGAGACGCGCGTCCGGTGCGACGTGAATCGAGCAGTGAATCGAGGAGACCATGCAGAAAAACAAGTGGCCCGCAGTTAACAGGGATAAGACTTATCGGAACGGTTTTCCCAATGCACTTCAACGTCGCTTGGGAAGACGAGGCTGCCTCGGACGCCTTGAAGTTGTTGGCGCTGAATTGTTGCCTTCTGAACTCCGGTTTGTGCAATTGTGCACAATTCGCGGAGGCTTTGCCAGCAAACTTTGCGGAGACTTTTGCCAGCAAACTTGAGAAGACGTTGCTGAGCGAGCGATTGCTCGAGGATGAATCAATGGGCCATCCGACGCCGTCTTGATCATCTGCCGGCGCCGCCTTCACACGTGTTGCTAGCCAAATTGGCGCCATAGGGACCAAGGAATCCGG
>JAABLK010000026.1:37766-85052 GCA_012295415.1 Phytophthora chlamydospora
ATTTTATTGGACAGGATGTTGCAGGTAATACATTCCGGGAGGACAATCGCGAGCGGACGATGGAAGGGCGGAACGCAAGAGCGGAACGACCGTGAGGCAGGCGAGGCAGTCTACGAGCATGAGTGCATGGACGACCGTGCGCGTCCGGCTTCATAGAGCTTCGTGGCGGCTTGAAAAGCAGATTCGTCGTTGTTGCCCAGATGGTACAATTCGCCACGTTTGAGTGCCTTGCAAATAGCTGCAACGTGTCGTCAATTGACGGAAGGAGCCTGCTTTCCGCTCGTGGAGAATGAGGAGGAAAGTTGTGGCGAACGATCATTTTCTTTATGGCGCAAACGGTTGTGTTTGGGCATGCAGGTCTTGCTAGTGAATTGCCTGAACTTTTGCCCCATCTTAGCCCATGTAGGTTGTGACTTCGACGCCGTCCTTGAGTTCGGCCTGATACTCCACGAAGGATTCGTGCAGGACGGACGTGAACTTGCTGTTCGAGCGCACGTAGTCCAGGTAGGCCGGCAGCCTGCCCGGCCCCGGAGACAGCACGTTGTCAGCGACCACGACCGCTCCCTGTGCGAATTGACAATCATCAGCAATTGAAATAACCGATACAAGACCAGTCGACGGCTTACCTTCTTCAGGAGGCCGCTCTGCTCGATCAGCTTGAAGTCGCTCAGGTATTGGCGCTTGTCGTGGTCCATGAAGAAAACCTGCCACGTAGCAGCACAGAACAGCGTAGCGGCCAATAACGCGTTACATCCAGGACAAGAGCAGCAGCCAACAAGTCGCGTAGCACGTACATCGACATGGTCGATGCCCTGCTCCTTGAGTTTCGTGTAGGTCTCCGAGAAGGGGCCGACGAAGAAAGTCACGACGTCCGAGAGCCCCGCAAGCTCGACGATCTGCGATGCGATGCTGGCGAAGTGCTGCGAGAACTCGAACGAGTAAAAGTGCGCTGAAGGACCCGATACCGCGCGCAGCTTGCTCGCGAAGCGCACCGCGCTGTAGCCGCAGAAGGCGCCGATCTCCGCCATCACCTGCGGCTTGGCCTTCTGGATCTCGGCGTCCACGATGGCGCCCTTCACGTCGCCAATGTTCATCATCCACGTCTTCTCGTAGGCAAAGTCGTCCATGGTATCCACGACCGACTGCGCGTCGCCCGGCGTGGCGTGCTGGCGAACATACTCGAGGCACTTGTCGCCGCTGAATGCGCACCGAAAAACCGTTTCAAAGTTCAGGAATCAGTCGTAGTCAGGACGATTGAGTTATCAATATACGTACACGATCTCGAACTCGCCCGCGCGAGGCGGAGGCGGCATGCCGTGGTGGCCACGGCGAAGAGCTTCAGACGCAGACATGATCGGTGCAAGGGCGAACAAGGAGGAGGAAGAATGAGCGAAGCTCTTCGTGTGCAAGTCGATCCCTGCAGATCATGGAATATCGACCAATGGAATCCCGGCTCACGTCACAGTTAAGACAGCGCACGGGCTCTTCAACGAGAAAGCTGGCATCGAACCTCACTTTCTACGAGAAGCGAGAAGCGTGTACCCTGCTTCGTTGCGCAGAACGATGGAATCTACCATTGGAGTGTCGTGACGGATAGATCATCGAGCCAAAGCAAACTTGAGCTCTCTTGAGCAGAACCGAGCAAGCTGCAATCGGTGGGGTACGCAAAGAGCGCCGCGATGAGAGCTGGAAGATCTTGAAGCACGCACGGTGGCAGTTGCGGCTTTGACACCTTGCCGCCTCAGGGATCTATATGGGAGTCTTCGCCCACAGGTCATACCCCACTTGGGCAGTGTGGGCAGTGGTCAAGGGGCCTGGCACGAGACCAGAGGACGAGCGCTCGAGCGCTCGAGCAACTGCAACTTGTCAAACTTGAAGTCTGAATGTTTGTGTGCTGGGGATGTGGGGGGTACAATCGGGCCGGAGGTGTGATTACTCGCTGCATCCTTGTCCTCGCAAACTGCCCCCCCAAAAAATCCCCAGACTCTGTTTTCCCCTAGACCGAGACAACATGGTGCCGCCTCGTGTTGCTACAACCAAGCCTGGCCCCCCGCCGCCCGGACAGCTTGAAATCATGTAGGTATGGATGAAGTCTGTGACCACAGCGAGGAGGAAAAGCTGACGTGTGCGGGTCTGTGCGCGCGATCAAGTGGCGAGAAGTGCCTGGCCTTCGTGCAAGACAACGCAACACCAGGCGATCCCAAGTCCGTACTGGAAGCGATCGACACGTTCGGCTATGAGTACCACTGGATGATGAACGTGGGCGATGTGAAAGGTGAGCTCGTGGACCAAGAGATCGCCAAGGTCAAGCCCAAGGTTCGTCCCGAAGTAAATTCGATGCGTGAACCCCACGTGGCACGCGCCAACATTTCCACATTGTTTTCCTGCAGGTTCTGGCAGAGTTAGGCGGACTATTTGGCTACAGCGCTGTGCGATTCGCCAACAAGATGCGTGAGCTCTCGGGGCCATTAGTGCGGGTCTACTCCTTTGAAATATCACCGGCGTTTGCAGCAACAGCCACGAAGGTAAGACACCGTGGGGTTCGTTTGCTGTTGAGCAGTGTTGCTTGCGTTGTACTGATCAATATCGGCGTGCAGATGGTGGCGTTTGCGGGTCTCTCGGACATCGTTACGATCTTCGTTGGCACGTTCAGTGACAACTACGTCAAGCTCAAGGAGCTGGGCGTCGACCGCGTTGATGTACGTGAAAGCATAACGCTTGCGGTGGCTCGGGTAGCTGAAAACTTGTATCAATACTGCAGGTTTTCTTCCTCGACCACGACAAGAAGTGCTACAAGAGTGATCTGATGATCATCGAGCAAAGTGGGTTGCTTCGATCGGTACGATAGATTGATTCCAGATTCTTGGATGCAGTAACGCTGACTGCTCTTCATTTCCAGGGCTCCGTGGTGATGGCCGACAATGTCGTTGCTGCGCACATCACTGACTATGTCGAGTACGTTCGCGGCCACGCCAACTTCAAGTCCGTCATGTATGACTCGTACCTCGAGTATTCCGACATCAAGGACGCTCTCGAGGTTTCCACGTATGTGGAGTGAGCGGATACTGTCCATTCAGCTCCCTGGATGGAAGCTCTGGTCTTCGAACCATTAGGAAGACGATACTCAACATTATGCAAAGTCTGCTACACTCTTTTCGCTGATTCCGCTCCATCTGCCGATGCTTTCTCGGCAACAACGGTACCTTTTTGCCTTGCTTGTAACAGAGGTGCAGTTGCAGCTTTGAATCGCTGCGAGCGCGGTATGGGATCGAGAGTTGTGAGACTGTACGCAACTGGACGTGGCGCAGTCTTTGCTACTCGAATATTCGCCAGCGCGCCAGTGCTGGCACTCTTTTCCAGCGCTCCTCCTGCAATGGATTTGTGTCGAAGTGGCTCAAGTTTCTGTTGCAACCTGGCAGCAATTACTTTACGGAGCTTTTGTCGCTTTCCCTGTAAAGTAAGTCGCCGCTCAGTCACAACTGAAATGGAGTCCCGATAGCCGTCGGGACAGCTTTTTGGCGGGGACAATTGTCGATGAATTTCCTGCAGACGTTGATCTTCATCCTGAACGAACTCAAGATGCTCGTCGCACGGGCCAGAAAGTAAGATGGATGCGCCACGAGGTGACCCAGCCCCTTTCTTCTCGCTGAGCGTCTCAAGCAGATGCTGGAAGGACTTCAATTCCTCCGGATCCACGTCCACCGCATCAACTTTCTTCGTCTTGCGTCTTCCTCCAGAAGTTTGAATCGATTCGTTATCTGCATTGCCATCGTTGTCCTCGCCTTCTGCTTCGTCCATCGTATCGTCAATGCTGCCAGCAGAAGACTGTCGAATGATTTCGTTCCTCAAGGCAGTTTGTGGCGTCTTAGTGCCCGTTTTTGAAGGAAACGGGACGATTGGCTGTCCTTGGAAGGACCTCGAGAGCATGTTGAAGCGGTCAATGAGGTAGTCGACAGTCTGAATCGCTCGAGACGGCTGCATCTTTTGTCCGGAGGACATGACAGCAAGCGTGAAAGTTGTTCCAGGCTCCAGGGCAACCACAGATAAGTAAAACCCAATTCGCAGCGACACTGTATCGGGCTGTTTGGGGTAAAATGATCGCAGCGATGCCGTACTGGCGTTGGCTTCGACGATTGCTGCAGCGTGCTCTGTAGGCGCTGCGTTTGCTGTCGCAGCCGTCACGACTCGAAGCAGATCGTGTGGGTAGAGAATAATCCGCTGTCCTTCCCCAGAGTCTTTCGTTGTTCTGTCAGCAGATCGCCACATGAAGTCGGTCGAGCAAGGCACTTTGGTGTCGGTCGACATGAATACCTCGGCATCTCCGCGCAGGACGTGCAGTTTCAGCGTAATGATGGATCCGTGGCCTTCCGGTAAGTAGTAGAAGTGGAAGAATTGCGTTTCCTTGGCCTCTTTGAATTCTCTCTGCTCACTCACCCCAAACTGCAGTTCTTGGGTGAATTGACGACAGCTTTCTCGGTGGATTCTTCGCAGACGGAAGCTTGCCTCCACGCCTCCAGTAGCTGAATTCGAGTTCGTAGTTGACAGCACAATACTGTTGTGACGCGAATTCTGAAGTCGCTGCAAGTCCTGGTCTCTCTGCTCCTGCCATTTCTTGCGTAGCTTTCTCTGTCGCTCTTCAGCCTCGCGTTGCTCCGTCTGCTTCTTCTCAAGGTCATGCCGCATGGCAGCGAACATCTTCGACTCCGAATCATCGAAAAACTGCTGCCATTTCTGCTGCATTGCAGCTTCGGCCTCGGGGCTGAATGCGATGCCTTCACCCAGTACGTTCACTACTCGTTCGCCATAGAGAGCTCGCTCAGCGTCTTCATCCAAGCGTTTCCGTTTAACTGGTTGGATTGAGAGAGTTGTAGACCCCAGCTCGTCGTCGCCTTCGTCTTGAATTGCCTCCAAGTCTTTCGAAAAGCGATATTCCAGTGGAACTGTCTGTCTATCCTTCTTGTTGCGCTGCGTTGGCTGCAGATTGCTATCTGACCTCGTCAAGTTGGCGGAAGACTGCCGTTTCAACTCTGTTTTCGGCATCGTAGCTGCACTGGATTCACTCTCTTGAGATGCTTCAGATGTATGGACACCTTCCTTCGGACGTTTTGCTTTGTTCACACTATCACCTGCGTATTCATCGCCACTGCTGTACACCGATTCATCCAGATCAAAGCCCTCGGCCTTGCCATTTTTGATCTTTTCACCATCGTCATCATCACTTCCACTGTCGTCGTTGGGATTCCACATCGTCGTTCGGTAGGGATTGTTCGTGACGGCGACACTGCGGATGAATGTTGGTTGCTGGGAGAACCGGAATGCGTGATGGATCTGAATGTCATCCACTTTGATAGCTTGAGGTTTGTACGGGTGATCGGCGATGGTAGTTTGCACTTCCTCCTCGATAACATTCTCTGTGTCCTCTTCCAAGTCTGGAGCAGACTCTACCGGAGGCGGAGGTTCCTCGATTGCTGGTTCAACAGGACTTACAACTTCCTCAACAACCGTTTCGGTCTCAGGAAGAACAACCGCTTCAACACCTGGGAGCTCTTGGGGCTCTGGGGAAGACGCAAGTTCGCTAAGGACGCTTGCGTCAACTTCTTCAACACGCGGCTCCAGAACGAGTGGAATAACTGGCTCCGCGTTGACTTCGTCTGGAGCCTGAACCACTTCTGGGGCTGGCGGGTCTTCTTCGACTAGGATGGGAGCGGACACATCTGGGGTTTCACGCTCAAATGGGCTGTCTGCTTCCTGCTCGTCAGCTTCCCTATCACCGTTGCCACCAGCTTCGGAACCTTCGTCACTGGAAGCAACACTAGGACTTTCGTCACTTTCCGTGTCTGGCGGAAATTCCTCACGTGCAACCACTGAAGAGGTCGCAGGCGTGGGTTGACGAGCTGGAACTACGATCTTCTCAGCATCCAGCTGGGCTGCAATCTCCTCTAGGCGAATCCGCTCGGAAACCGCACGCTGAAGGCCTGAAGGTTGTCGCTTGAGCAACTCGCTTTTCGAGCTCCCTCGCGAGATCGACGCCGCGGTTTCAATCGTGGGGACCACAACGACTGCGGTCGTGCTTCTTCGCCTTTCCAATGATGGTTTGCGAGCAATTTGGTCAGGCTGGTCCGCCGCTACCTGGTCTGGTTGGATCTCTTCCTTCACCGAGGCCATACTGCGCTGTGAAAGGGTACGCGACAAGGTTGGGAGTTCTTCCATTTGCACTAGTTCCTCATCTTGCTGCAGTTCCGAGTCATCGAAGACGGCGACATCGTCCTCAGACCCGGTATCGTCCGCCATGAAAGCAATCTGCCTCGTCGAGAAAGACGTCTCATTGGGTCCAATTCGTCTACGAACTGGAGGGATTTGCGGAAATTGGATGTACATGCTAGTGTAAGGTGCTGCCGAACCCCCTCCACTCGCGCATGTCGTCCCAATCGGTTGTCTTCCAGGATTCTTTTCCACTTTAGCCATACTACCAGAGTCTGGTGAAAGATCAACGTTTCCCATGAGAGATACCCGTAAAGGTGCCACTGGCTTTGGTGTTGGTCCTGTAGACCGAACGCCAACAACCATAGGCTCGCGACCAAACTCATTATCCACCGAAACTGGCCGGAACCGCTCCAGTGCCGTCGTGCTAGCGGTCTGTCGAGTTGCGGGGATGGTACCGTCTAGAAACAAGCCCCTACCTTTGTTCTTATCACCAGCAAGAAGCTCTTGTGTTGACAAGGAACTCTTCATCGTTTTGGTGATGTGAAATGTACCATCGTGCAGACCACTGACACGTCTGCGATGCTGTCGTTCAGCCTTTTGGTCGATCGAGCTCTTACCGACTTGAAGCCCCTTAGGCAGGAGAAGCGTACAGGATAACTGCATGTAGTTCCACACCATGTCACTAAGTTCTGGAGAGACTTCCAGTCGATAGTCACGACAGAATGACGGAATCTCGTGGAAATGGATTAGCCCACGCGTCTTGACCCCCACGATGTAGAGCATCGCCCAGAAGTCGAGGTAACAGAGCTGCCCGTCGTGGTTCAAGTCAAGGAATCGCTTTTTAGCGGCCGCAATGGCATTCTCGAACACGACGCCCTTTGAAGCGAGAGCCACGCTGTCATCAGACCAGAGATAACGAAGCTTAAACAGCAGACTTTCAAAGTCACTGGTGCTCATCGCTCCTACTCGTTCGTGGTCATAAAACACAAAGCAACTCAGCATCAAACGCAGCTTCTCTAGCAAGTCGCTGTCGACGATTGTGTCCCGTTGTGGATGGACAAACAACAGTCTCTCAACCACCCGAAACTCGGCGTTTTGTTGCTTCCACTCGCCAACTAGCAGTCGTAAAAAGCGGTGCAGCTCAATCCAACGCGCAGATCCTCCCATACCATCGTGAGTAAAATCTGGTGAGTCTGTTCTCAAGGAACGCGTTGATGTTCGTTGAGCGTACTCTTGCATGAACAGCATAATATTCTTCAGGAAGCCAGGACTCACGAGTGGATACAGCAGGTTATCTTGCGCGCACAGGAGGGCGTGCTCAAGGCGAACAAATTGCCAGTGGGTTGTTCCATCGGTGCCAGGGACGACTTCACTTGTAACTGGTTTGTAGATATTACCCCACTCACGACCACGCAGTTGTCCTGAAAACGTGTCTCCATTTACTACCATTGCTCGAGAATATAGCCAGGAGTAGCAGCAGACGCACAATGCAACCAATGTACTTGGAGCTTGATCGTTTTCATCGACATGGGCTGGTGTGTGAAGCCCCAAAAGTTCGCCGAACACCGCGACAGCGTCGTATTCAGGCAGGAAGTGGCACATGGACACGAAAAACAGCTTTAACTTCGTCTCGACAGCTTCCCGCATGCCGTAGGTGGCCAGGAAAACCTCAAACAATGCGCCGAATATCGAGCAGTCCGACGAGCGTTCCTTTCTGGGAGTAGAATTCTTGTACAACTGAGCGTGAGCAGTAGACGTCAGCTTGCTGTAGACGTCGACGATAATATCAAACGTAGCCTGTCGTGAAAAATGCGGGGTGTAGCCAACTCGAGGCAGCTCAACGGTGTGCAAGCGCTTGCGACAAGTTTTGCACTTCGGCTTGCGCTTGATAGTAGTCGTCTTGCTCTCCTGCTTGCTCTTGCTCCGATTCTTGTCAGTCCAAATAATATGCAGAGTAGGCGATGGGCCGCACCAGCAGTAGCCTTTTGTCCACAACGGTTGAAACATGGGGGAAAGTCGGATGCTGCTGACGAGAGCGTTCTTGGAGATGTTGGAGATAGGTTCCGCGTAGTTTTTAAGACGTTTGCGATGATGAGCCTTCTTTGGCAATTGACTCGCTTGGGATGCCTCAACCTGAGAGCTTACAACGACTTGATGCAGCTCCTGTACTTCAGTTGCATCGTTTTCACCGTTATCATCATCGCTGTCAACGTTCTCGTCTTCGTCCTCCTCCTCTTCTCCTTCTTCTGAATCCTCACTGAGGTCGGGCTGATCAGCAGTCAACGTAATGTTCTCGGGCTCCTTGAGGACTTCATTTGGCGACACATTTGAAAGTGCGGTGTTGTCGGCTGGCAATTGGGAAGTAGACGAATCTTTTTCTTCAACTCGAGACGGTGTTGATAGTACACCATCAGTATCTGCTGCTGAACTGGACAACTGAGCGTCGAGGAACCCGATGTCATTGTGTGGCGAATCTTCCTCAAAGCCCACTACATCTGCATCTCGCACGTTGGGACTTGGCGGGGTATGCACAACTAAACTGTTGGTCGGACTTGCTGGGGATTGATTCGGCCTAAGCACCTGAAATTCTTCAGGAACGTCCTCCCACTGAACGTACTTCTCACCGAGCAGATTGTAAGTCACCACGGGCTTTCGTCTTGCTTGCTTTTTCTCACGCAAGCGCTGTGCTCGAGCTCTTTCACTCATGTGCTCTTTTGTTTTCAAGGAACGTGTCATCGTTGGTGCATCAAATGACTGACAGGATGCTCTTGACATGGCAAACAGCAACCGCAAGACCTGTAAAGCTTCTTCAGAGCTCACACGATCTTGAGCGCTGAGCTTCATATCCTTCAGACTTTTCGCCAAAGCAAATCCGGGTCGCCTAACGCTCGGGAGCTCGGGTCGAAGCGCCAAGAGGTGAGTTATACGGTTAGCTGCCATCTTGCCGCCAGTGCCGTGTTGAGCAATGTACTCGTCAAGGTACCTGCGTAAGGTGTCTTCATCAATCAGCGGACGTTGTAGTTTATCTGTGCTTTTGCTCATTCGCAAATACCCGTGATCTATCTCATTCCTCGCGCTGTTCGGTGGACATTCTTCTTCTTGCTCGGATGTTCTTGTGACAGGCGCACTGCCAGAATCAGCCTCAGCAGCAACGACACTGGAAGACGCAGCTTCAAGGTGTAACACCGCAGAAGGCACGTGGAGGGTCAAATACTCGTCCACTGATCGAGAAGTTTGATGCGATGGAATTGCTGATTCGGTGGGATCCTCAACAGATCGAGTCGTAGGCGTATCAGGATACTCTTCTGGATCTATCCGAGAGCAAGCACGCTGCTCCTCGTTTTGCAGTTTCATAGCCTCGATGCTGGTCTCCACCGTTGCCCCGGGTTTCATTAGGTACTTCATGTCACACTTGACGCTTAGAGCAAACGCAAACTTACAAATTTCGTGGGCTAAAGCAACAACGACCTGCTCTCGAATCAAAACCATGTCTACAACCGCAGTTCCAACGTCAAAGTAGCGTTTTTCCTGCACACCACCGGTTCCTGCCACTTGCCACTGAATGACTGTCATATCCAGAGAACAGCTCATGAACTCCATCGATCCAGTCGGAACTAATTCACTGGAGACACGACAGATTTTCGATACCCGTCGTTCGTGCTTTGTCGAGACCTCCAGTCTTTGAAACGACACACGCTTAGAATCGACGCCCCAGACTGCTAGATGACCATCTTCGTAACCTGCCGCCACGTACAACTGACTGGCGGTTTGCCTGCCAGAGTCGACAACCCCTGCCTTGCTTTTCATCAGCTCTATACAGGATGGCGTCACCGGAAGACCTTCAGCGCTACTGCTAACGTAGCCTATCATTTTTAGTGATGGAACCTTCCACAACTTGATAATTCCATCAGCACCTGCTGAAGCTAACAAAGCGAGCTCACCATTGGCATCGCTACTAACACGTGCGAGCTGGATAACGTGGGAGGAATGCGCAGCTTTAACGCGCACGTCTGACTTACGAATTGAATGGAAACCCAGATTCTCATCCCAAATGGCATCTGCTTTCCACCCGTAAAGCTTTCCACTTTCTGTCCCGACAATAATCAAAGTTTTTCGTGCTGCTTCTTGAGCTCTGTCCGTCGATGTGCAGGTGGTGAGAGAACTCGCATGATTCTGAACTCTGAACGAACGTGGTGTGCAGTATGGTGCTTCATCGGATTCCTCGTCAACTGTCGTGCTCGTGGACTTCGCAATGCGCTGAAAAGTGACGACTGCCAAAGCACTGATTTGGTCTGTCAGCTGCTTATCTTGCAGAGTCATGACGTGCCTCCCTCGTAAAACATCGTACACATCTACAACGCCGCTGCTCCACGCAAGAACCACAAAAGACAACTGCGTATTGTCGTCGGTCACTGTCTCCATAGAGGAAACATGAGCTGATGCCACTGACGGTTGAATAAATAATAATTTTGCGGAAGACGATGAAGGGTGGTTTGCCGTCTCATCCAGCGCAAAGATGCGAAGTTTGCACGCTGCGGTGCTGCTGAGAGAGAGCACCTTGCAGTCGTCTTGCTGCATAATTGCTCGCACTGCGTAGGCTTCTTCAATCGAAGCAAATTCCTGCATCACATACAGAACCGTCTGCACCTTGAGTACGTGAATCACGTCTTCCCGAACTACCAGCAACAGGTTCTCGAAGCAGCTACCCATGTCAATCGTGACGCACATCACCAGCGTCTTCAACGGGGGTCCCAGAGTGTCTTGGTTCTTGAATTGTGCGGGGCTTCCTTCTTTGCCCACCTGATCCTTACCTCCAGCGTTGAAATACCCAACGAGGGTCAGTTTTGGATATCTATGTTCTGCAGCATCCGCTGCTTCACTGCTACTTTCAAACACCTTGCGCCCAACCGAGAGCATCCAGTGCCGTACAGCCCCAGTATCTCTCTCCGCTGCGATCACGCTCACATCTGTCGCCCCAGTGGCTGTAGCTGTATCGCCAGTCGCACCAGGTGCTGGCGTCGTGGTGATCTCAATGGACGAGATCACTTCTGCCTGAGCTTCCGAGACAACAGGTCCCGTAGGTTCAAAAGGCTCGGTATCAATAGTGAACAACGCTGACCCATTGGTCCTGCTGCCGTTCACGTTCCAGACTCTCAAGCCTCCTTTGGCAAACCCAGCGAGCAGCCAGTCTCTGCACGGTGACACTGTCAAGGCCGTGATCTTCTCTCTCAACATGACTCTCCTCACCAGCACGAACTTCCCTCCTGTAGGTTGGTTCTGTCTCCACTCCAACAATGCACTACTAGAAGTATCCATCGCGTGCGCTGCTCCGTAGAGCTCCTTCAACCCCTTTGACCCACAGATCATCGTCAATGTCTCTGGATGCCGCAGTGAAGCTCTCGTGTTTTCAATAAACAGCAACATCCTCGGCAGCTGCTTGTCTGAGTCAGAACCTGCTGGCCAAGAAGTTTGGCGTTCATCCGGCCGTTTGGAAAGTTGTAGAATCTCCACCACATTCCTGGGAGCTTTAGGTAGCATTTCTCCGTCCTCGAGGTCGCTGGTTAAATGGCTGGCAAGCACCACCCGATCCGTTATCGAGTCAAACATTGCACATTGCAGCGAATGGGTTTCTGGGCCTGAGTACAGGAGCAATTTACGCAGTGAGGCTGGCTCCAGCAGTAGCACAAAGTGCGTTGTCGTTCTAGGCACTTTGGTGGCCCCTTTCGGCCTCGAAGCTCTGCTGTAGACACAGACGAAAACGTCCATTGTGGCCGAGTACTGCAGCAACATACTGGGCACTACGACTTCAACTTTTGGCACTTGGTGTTGCTTCTCTTGAAGTTGCTGCAACCCGAAGAGTGATGATCGATTTTGTCCTTGTGTTGTCGCGGTGCTTGCGTTGCTGGAAGCAGCAGCAGGGGTGGGGCTATCGGAAAAGAGAGGGACGCTCTTGAGCTCGCGCCGCAGCGAGAAGAGCCGCAGCGCGTGCGGCCGCAGCGGGTGCGAGTCGAAGCTCAGCACGTGGTGGCGCTTTGTGTCGTAGGCGGTGGCGCGCAGGCTCAGCCCGCTGGCCGAGAGCTGGTGCCGCAGTTGCAGCGTCTCCTTGGTCCGCATTCTTGAAGCAGCTCTGTACAGTTCATCCAATCAGAACGCAGACCGTCACCATTAGATGCAAAATTAGGTGCTATTTGAAAAAAATCATATGCTGTCTCGTCTATGTTCTTTTGAAAACGAGATTTTCGACATGGCTTCCCCCTCATTCGGCAACAAGTCGAGAGACCATGGAAGGGCGAGCATGCATCAGGCTGGCGATGGCTCTGTCTGTGGCGCTGTTTCAGGCTAGTGAAGCGATTCATGTGAAGCTGCATACGTCGCACCTTCGACGGAGCCACAAGGCGGTGGAGACGCTGGCCGCGACGCAGGACGAGGACGTGTAAGAAGACTCAACTGGAGTTGACCCGTGCAGCTTTTCTCGCTCTGATGCTGTTCTGGTTTTAATGTTGCTGCAGCGATTGGACTGGAGAGGGATGGATGTCGTGGTCAGAGGTGGAAGGCAACTTGACTTCGAGTGTGGGAAGTTTGTGAGTGGACATTGTGGTGTGAGGTGAGGGAGGCAAGACGTGACGCGAGTGTGCTGTTCGTGGGGTAGGAACGTCTCGTCGAATGCATTGGGCGAGATTGTATTCACGCAGACGTTCGAGGAACTGGAAACGCTGTACGGTGGTTGTTTGCAGTTGGAGGGAGATGGACTGGACGTGACGCTTTTTCTTCTTGTTTTGGTAGGTTCTGCTCGAATGCATCGCTGACGAGGTTGGATGCGAGTATGACGTATGTGGAGACGCTCGTGGCGGCAGACAATTTGTTCGCGTCGTTTGGGGACGTGGGGCTTCCGTCGACGATCGTGGGGCTGTAAGTGGTGAAATACTGGTGGGGTTTTGTGAGGATGAAGAATTGATGCGAGGGGATGGGACTGCACAGGGACTTGTCGGCGAATCAGTTGTCGGACTGGAAGAATTTTGACGTGCCGCGAGACCTGCAGATATTGTGCGTGTGTCAATGCTTTGGAGACGAAATACTGGCAACTCATGAATAATTTTCGACGTTCGGGTGATGTTGGTTTTGTGTAGGAATCTCAGTCACAACACTATCGGCGATGTGTCGGGCTGCAATCTGTCGTCAGCAACTGACTTAACGTCGATGTGAGCTGTTTTCTGCTGAGTTGTGGACTCGAACCTTGGAGTTAGTTCTTTTACTGACAATTTCTGTTTATCTTCCTTTTTTTTGAAGTGACTTGTCATTCAACAACTTGACTAACTTGGTTGGAGTGATCTTTCCGACCAATCTCACAAAGCTGTACGTAGACCATTGTGCTAACTCTCCCTGGATCTCTTTCTAACCTTAGTTTGTTTTTGCAGTGACTTGAGCAACAACAGCATTGACACATTTGAAGTTCGTGAGACCGACTTGGCAATCCTGTCCAGCCTCGCCTCTTTCAAAATGGACGCTCTGGAGCAATCCGATTGTCCCACCAGTGGTGCTACGACGGAAACAATTGACAATATCCAGATTTGTGTCGTCTCGGGTACGATATCTGTCTTCTTGGTCGCGATGTTCTTCCCTCATCATGTTGCTCTCAAATGACAGATTACGTTTTCAAGACCGCGTACTTCCGCACTGAGAGCGGTAAGGTGGCGTTGTCCTTTTGAGGTCTCGTATGCCGTTTGCTCAACTTCTCACCATTTCTTCCCCTCTATTTTGCAGCGTGGAAGGCAAACAAGAGTTTGGTATATGTGAGTGTGATCGTCAGCGCCTTGATAAGCCTCTGGTTTGTGGCACTGCTGGTGGGACATACTATCAAGCGGCATCAGCACACTAGTAAACAAACGGAAGAGCAGCAGCGCGACACTGTGGAGATATCTGATCTGACGGCTTCCAGACATTGGTCGCTTTCGAAAGAGGAGGAGTTGCCCAACGACGTGCGCTTTGACCAGGAATTCACATCCTTCCGAATCGACCCGACGGACGTGATGCAGGTTCGAACGCTGGCCCATGGCGCCTTCGCCATGATCTCACTCGTCTATCTCGGCGACAAGCAAGCCGTCATGAAAAAGGTGTCAATCCATACACAGGGCCAGGATCGGGATCAGATGATTGCCTTCATGGACGAGATTCGCATGTGTGCCAAACTGGATCACCCCAAGGTGGTGGGTTTCCTCGGCATCATGTGGGCGAGCCTCACGGATCTCTCAGCCATCGTGGAGTACGTTCCTAATGGGAGTCTTACCGATTACCTGAAAGATCGAAAGTCGTCACGAAAGAGCTCGCGGTCGACGTTTAAGTGGCTGGAGACATCCAACGAGTCTCCGAGCAAACTCTCGTTCGCCCTGCAGATTTCCGAGGCTCTTGTGTATCTTCAGAGCTTTGCACCTCCAGTGATCCACGGACATCTACGAGGCGACAGCGTTCTGCTTGGATCGGAGTGCGAGATCAAGTTGAATCGACTTGGCTACACGCTCTCCACGTCGTCGTTGTCCATTGAGGATCGGGCGTGGGTGGCACCAGAGGTCCTGACGAGTGGCATCTTCGACGAAAAATCCGATATCTATGCATTCGGGGTCGTGCTGTCCGAGCTTGATCGGTGCAAGCTGCCATTCTCACGCAAGGCTTCGCGGCGACAGAGCGTCGATGATGGCGCACCCCTTAAGCCCAAATTCCGAGAAGACTGTCCGCCGGAGGTTTTGGAGATTGCGCAGAGCTGTCTTCAAGACGCCCCTGCTGACCGCCCCACTGCCATGGGGCTCTACTATTCGCTTCGACAGCTCCAACGGAACAGCCAGGGACAGCGGAAAACATCGACCGACAAGAAGCGATAGTTTTGTTGACAAAAGACAGAACGAACGTTGCTGCTTAATTTACTTCCTAGGCGTGACTACAGCATCAAGAACGTTTTGAACGTGCGCCTTAGCTGGCGGTGAAAGAAGTTGAGGTGGTCGGTCCTGCTAAGCTAGACGGTGGCGGATAGGAGCCGTAAGACTGAAAAAGTCTTACTTGTGAGTCAATCAACTGAAGGCACAAGGTTGCTTTGTGCCTCGCTGAAGCTGAAGCGGAGGTCAGTCAGGTGGCTCAGTTCACTCTTTCGGCGATCAATGATGACTTGAAGACGTTGAGGGTGCTTCCAGGATTGCAGCTGGGGACACGACTTATTTCGCCGCGAGAACCGTGAGCCGCGGCTTTCGTGACGAGCAAATCTAGGTTCGGTGTTTCCCCTCACACTTCGGCTCGCAACACTCGCTGCTGCGCGAAACCCAATCCAGAATCCCGGATAGGCCGATCAATTCGTTGCGCTACTGTACGCACCTTGCGTGGGCGACTCACCTCACCTTGAAGCAAAGCTCACCTCTCGTACTGGAAGCGTCGAGCCACAACTCTCCACAATAGGGAGTACATATCGATATGATGGGGCATTAGGCACGGATAGACGCGGTGTTTGCCCGAGAGAAACGTCCGCCGTCGATGTCCGAGATAGGATCGGACGCTGGGGGAGACCTCTCTAGGATCACCTCCCAAGCTTTGACTCAAAGGCTGCTCGATGGCACGACGCGCCTCGCCCCGCCTATCGCCGCAAACTCTGCAAAATGACAAAACGTAGCAGAAACCCCTCGCTGGGAAGGGAGCACCGCAGCCAACTCTGCTTGGTGAAGGCTCCGCACCGCAACAGCGACCATCGGAGTGAGTAACAACTTGTCCTTGAACACATGATTCACACTACGTTTGACTGGTAATGCTGGTCACAGGAATACACCGTGGCAAAACAGCTCACCAAAGTCTGAAGAGCACTATGGGGAGGCCTCCCTCACGGCGTCACAATAAGCTTAGCTGGCCTCACGCCTACCGTATTCAAGTGCACGGGGAATGCTGGGGTGGATTGGCAAGAATCGAGCATATCTTGCTCTCAGTATGGGGCAAAGCCCGAGGAACGGCCGAATTACTTCTCGAAACAAGACGGTGCAACTTCCGCGTAAGTTTAACTCTGCAATGCCCACACAAACTCCTGGCTGCCCCATCCGTCCCAGCTTCCACTTATCCGCGTCCATCTGGATCTCTCAAACAGCAAAACCCCGATAGAAGAGACCGGACATCCCATACTCGAGTCAAGTGACGGTGACCATCTCATGAAAGCGCCACCTGGAATGCCAGAAAAAAACGGGCTCGAGCCAAACATTTCGTTCTTGACTTGCCCAAGTCTGGTACACTATGGGCTGCTGTGTGTGCAACAGCTCGACGCTCAAACGACAAACCGCTCGCTAGGCAACAAGCTCGGTTTACTTGCAGAAACCCACGCTAACCCACAGCGTCCCGGACTCTCTTGACAGCAGCTTTTCAGATCGAAAAAAATGGTTCAGTGGAGACTTGTGTGCGCACTTGCAGCGGTGTCTGCCGCCGGGACAGTCAAGGCCGACCCCCTTAATAACGACCCGGTCGAAACCCCGGACGAGCTGGTGACGCTGGACGGCAACTTCCCCGGTTACGGAGCGTTCATTGAAGTGGACACGACGCCGACGTCGGCCACGCTGGGTGTCGGCAGCGGTGTAGGCGGCGAGGCCGACTACAACCCCGGCACTCTGCACGGCAACCTGAACGAACGTCGCCTCGAGGTGGCCAAGAGCACCGACATGCAGAAGCTCGAGACGTTCTTCGGTCTGGAGCTCGAGACGGACATCACCAAGCTGCCCACCAAATATCAGCACGACCCCATTCCGTGGCCGAGCAGCTACTGGCCCGTGTACGCCGACAGCATCAACTACCGCTGGGCCAAGGGCCAGCCCAGCCCCGCCGAGAAGTACGCCGAGGCGTTCGGCCACGACAAGACCGAGCTCATGGACAAGATCTCGGCCAAGAACGGTATCGACTCGCAGACCAAGCGCCGTGTCTGCACGGCCGACGCCGAGTGCAAGGACCTCAAGGACGGCAGCGTCTGCGCCAAGCGCGAAGGCAAGACCGAGGGCCACTGCATCCCCACGTGGTTCGGTATTTGTCACGCCTGGGCCCCGGCCGCCATCCTTGAGGCAGAACCTGCTTGCGCAGTGGAACGCAACGGCACGAAGTTCGAGCCGTACGACATCAAGGCGCTGATCACGCTCGCCTACGACGGGTCCAAGATCCCCACCATCTTCACGGGCTCGCGCTTCAACGGCAACGACAACGCCCCCAACAACACGGACCAGTACGGCCGCTTCACGGACGACCGCCGCCGCGACATCAGCCCCGGCTACTTCCACATTGCCGTGACCAACATCATGGGCCGCTTCAACCACAGCTTCGTAGTCGACATCACCGCCGGCAACGAGGTCTGGAACCAGCCCGTGCGCAGCTACGAGATCCTCCGTCTGTCGTGGATGACTCCGGACGCCGCCGCCAAGAAGTTCTTCGAGGTGGAGAAGTACCCGTTCAACGACGCCGCCACCAAGATCGCCGTCGTCACCACTCGCTTCAGCTGGATTGTCGAGTCGGGCGTCAACGGCCCGCTGGTCTCCACGGGCATCGTCGACAAGTACACGACCAGCGCCGACTACGAGTACCTGCTCGAGACGGACGAGACGTACCAGATCCTGGGCGGCGAGTGGCTCTCGGGGTCCAAGGCCAACCACCCCGACTTCCTGTGGCTGCCTGCCAACAAGCCCGACAACTCGACTGTCACCTCCGTCGGTCTTGTGTACGCCGAGATCGAAGCTCTGCTCGACGAGTCGGTCAGCGGTGACTGCGCGTCCGGCACGACGACGGCTACGAACGAACCGGCCACGACCGTCACGGAGGCTCCGGCCACTTCGACCGCTTCGTCTGCCGCTGCTTCGACCGATGCCTCGGCCCCTGCTGAGTCCACCGAGTCGTCGGCAGCTGCTTCGACCGAGACGTCCGCTGCTGCTTCGACCGATGCCTCGGCCCCTGCTGAGTCCACCGAGTCGTCCGCTGCTGAGTCCACTGAGTCGTCCGCCGCTGCTTCGACCGAGTCCTCGGCTCCGGCTGAGTCCACCGAGTCTTCAACCGAGGCGTCTGCTCCTGCCGAGTCCACGGAGTCCTCCGCGGCTGCTTCGACCTCGGCGGCTGGTTCTTCTTAGATCGGACAATCGACTTCTTTATCTCTGTGCATATCGGGCGTACATCGTGTCTTGTGTGGCGTGGTCTCCCCACCATAAAGCGAGGCAATAAAGCATGTTTGTAGATGACACGACAACCTATTTGCACCCAAACTTCCCGCCACGCTTTCTCATCTGAAAGCCAGGCAAGGAGAATCCTATCACGCACTGGTACTCACATGTCGGATCGACTCGGTCAGCGTCGCCTTACGCGACGTCGTCAGCAACGCTCCCGGGACTGCTAGATCTTGCAGCAGGCGCCAGAGCTCCTTCGCTGTCGGTCGGTCTTCAGGATCGTAGCTCAGACACATCCGCGCCAGGTCCAGGATCGCTCGTGGACAGTCCGAGTGAAAAGCCGGCGTCACGCGCTTCTCGCTTACAGCAAGGGCCAATGTCGCGTTCGACGACAACAAGCTCTTGATTTCCTCATCATTCGAGGCACTGGAAGCAGCTGTGAAAGACGTCATCCCCGAAGCCGAGTTCGAACTGGCAACGCCCAACGCGTACGGCCTGGTGCACGTGTCCAGCTCGCACATGACGACACCAAACGAGTAAATGTCGGCCTTCTGGTCATACCGCGCGCCCTTGATCACTTCAGGCGCGATCCACGCAGCAGTGCCCACTTCTGCAGTCTGGTCGCCCGAAGATACCTCGTGATGTTCATCGCGCTGCTTCCGTTGCTTGCTGACGCCAAAGTCGCTGATCTTGGCTACCCACTTGTTGTTCAGCAAGATGTTCTGAGCCTTCAAGTCCCGGTGCATGATGGGCTCAGCGAACGAGTGAAGGTAGACCAGCGCATCCGCCACATCCAGAGCTACCGTCAGCTTGCTATTGGTGAAGCCAGAGTCTTCATCAGTCGTCCAATTCCACCCTCGGCGCTGACTGTCCAGCATCCGTTGTCTCTCTAGGAACTGGGCCAGATCGCCGTTGGGCATGTACTCAATGACTAGCGACAAATCTGCGAGCGAGGACCAGGCGATCCCACGGAACGCAACGATCTTAGGGTGCTTCAGACTCGCGTACAAGCGGATCTCACGCGTGAATCGCTGCAGTTCGCGAGCGCTTTTCGACTTCTCAGGTGCCACCTGCTTCACAACGACTTGCTCCTTCATAGATATCCACTTGGCGAGCTGCACGACGCCACCAGCGCCCTTGGCCAGCTGCTTTACAATCTCGAGATCGCTTTGAGCGATGCGGTATCGTTCAAAGTCAGGATCGCTGCGTATGTCGTCCGTGAGATAAGCAGAGCTCATCTTCATTTTGTCGCTTTCGTCGTCGTCACTGCTGGCTTCACTTGCGGCTTTCTCGGCTTTCAGCTTCTCAGCCTGAGCGGCCTTCGTGCGTCGTTCATCGATGACCTTCCGCTTGATGACGACACACATCAACAGGATGAAAACTGCTGACGCCAGCGAGAACAGCAAAACCAGCAACGTTGCGAGCGAAGTAGACGACGACAGCTTTTCTCTTTCGTACTTTTCGTCGAAAGCGTCATCTTACAGAACAAAGAAGTGCAATCCAGTATTAGTACACAGAAGTTGCAAAGGTTGTTGGACAAACCGTACCTGTCAATACGCACAGCGAATACGTTTCGTTGGCGATCGCCACGGAAGTTTTGGAGGCTGCGTCGGAGCATGTGCCATCCGCAAGAGTAATATCTGTGACGTTAAAAGTCTCGAGCCCTTCCAGAACTGCTACGTCGGTCTTGCACACCTCGAACTGAGTTACACTGCTTCCATTCAACAGGCTAGTCAACAAGAGCGCACAGTTAGCGTAGAGTTCTAACAAATTGAATAGCAGCTGAAGGCAAAGACCTACAGAGTTCGTAGATTGGGTGGGAAGCGCACACCTTGAATGGTAGCGATGCTGTTTCCTGAAAAGTCCCTAGGAAAAATAACAGAAGAGTCAGCACCGTCTCAACCTCAGGCTAGCATACAAAGGCCAATTACATTGTAAATGACCGCTCGCACGCGCTGAAGTTTGCAGGCCCAAGATACTCAATTGCACTGTCCTGCACAATACTGTATACCCAGAGGACGACAACGTTACACAGCTGGCACAGCAAAGCACAGCAGGAAGGTTCACGTACAGCTCGGACAAGTCCGTCGGCGGGGTAAAGTTCCCCCACTTTTCAATACTCGTCAATGATAAATCACTACACAATACCATTCGTCAGCGCAAACTAATGCCAACAGCCCACACAACACAGCCCGCCGTACAGTTGCCGCAGTGTGTCCGGGAATACGGCACTCTCCATCGAGACCAGACTGGTGTTCCTCGCGATGAGAATCTTGGGTCCGTCCTTCCCCTTCGTTGTGAAGTTGGCAATGGGGTTGTCCGACACATCCCTAGTCAGCATACAGCATCATTTAGTCACCCCCTTTCTGCCTCTCCAACACCGACAGCTACTCACAGCAGCTCCAACTGTCTCCATGATTCAGGAATCTCGAGACTTTCCAGCTCGTTCCCGGCCAGGTATCTGCACGAAAACACACGATCTCTCTCAATCCCCAGCTTCAGTCCAATAGGTCACAGACTCTTCAACACCCTACAATTGCTGGAGCGTCGCTGGAAGCTGCAGATCCCGCACGTTTGCGATGTAATTATCCGTCAAGTTCCTGAATCGCGTAGATCGCCACAACTTCGTCACTAATCAACAGATTTAGCTCGTTCAAGCATGACTGCATAGCCCACATACAGATCTATCAGCGTAGCGCCCTCCAGCTGCGCGGCTTGTACCCCAAGACCTGATAATGCCGTCGCATCTACTGCGGATACGTCGGAACAGCTCCCCGCCTCGTTCTGAGGCTCCAGACGCCGCTTTCGACGCGTGGCTGCGGCCAGAAACAAGGAGGAGGACGAGGACGAGCAGTTGGCGAACAGCGTGGCCACCGACGGACACGCATAGGGACACGAGGTCGACGCCATAGCGATCGCGGTCGATGGGTAAAGTGATTCGGTGGAAGTTCGGTTGGGTGCGCCACACCAGTCATAACGGCAACTTAATAATACCTGGTCGGGAGTTGCGCAACGTAACAAGCAGAAGTGCAACCTGGAGGCTTCACAACCGGAAGTACAGTGAATTGCCATGAATCCGCTTTAGCTCAGACCCAGCTCGCTCTCTTCTCGAGGTAGTCATCGCAAGGTGATCGGCCAGTCCTGCTGGAATTTGTGCGCTCGGATTGATCTTATCTAAAAGTTCTGTTGGCTTGAGTTTGAAGCACCATTGGCCCCACGTCACGAGCTGCAGCCTCACTTTTCTCGTTTCTGACTAGTCACTACCAGCATCCGTTGATCAGGCTCGTGATCAGCGCCAGGAATTACGCCAACCATGTCATCGCAGGCTTTCGTCGATGTTTGGATGATGTCGTCGATTACTCTCTTGGCACGACGTTGCAAGCGAACACTTCGAAGTACTGTGTAGTTGCCAGGGAGTTCATTGTGATGCAGAATCTGCAACACCGAGTTCATAGCTTGCCGCAGTGGCTTTGGCACAGACACTTCATGGTCCGAGATTGGATGCAGCAGGCCACGAAGTCGAGCATTTTCTGCTGACGCAGCCCGACGTGGCAGCTCGAAATCCAGTGCATCGACAGGACTTGCCGACCAACTTCGATGTTGAAGCATGATCAATTTCTGCCTGCCTTGCAACCATTTCAATGTTAACGCTGCACCAGGCACTCTGGTGAGCCGGCAATGCAGTACTACACCAGCCTTCGGGCACTACGCCAGACCCCCTTGGCATTCCGCAGCCTGGAAAGCCATGCGACGCCGTCTCATTCCGGTGTCCGGTTTTTGTTTTTGCCAAGGTTAACGTCGCCTTCGCTTGGTATGGTCTTTGTTTTGGTCTCAGGTGGATATGCCTTCAAGCACCGGGAGGCCAGGCCCATGGATCCGTGGCGTGGCTTTCTTGCTCATTTCGAGTTTAACTCCATCCTTCGCAAGCCCTGCCCAATGAAGCTGTCCAAGTTCGCCAAGCACGCGCTCACCTTCGCCGGTCCGTCGCCGATCCAGCACTTGGAGCGTCTGTCCAAGGCTCTGGGCGACAAGGTGCAGCTGTACGCCAAGCGTGAGGACTGCAACTCCGGTTTGGCTTTTGGCGGCAACAAGACGCGCAAGCTCGAGTACATCATCCCGGAGGCCATCGAGGGGGGATACGACACGCTCGTCTCGATCGGCGGGATCCAGTCCAACCAAACGCGCCAAGTAGCTGCTGTGGCTGCACACCTCGGCTTCAAGTGCGTCTTGGTGCAGGAGAACTGGGTCAACTACCCGCAAGAGGAAGCCCCTGTATACGACAACGTGGGCAACATCGAGCTTTCACGTATCCTAGGCGCAGATGTGCGCCGAGACTCTGCTGGCTTCGACATCGGCATTCGTCCGAGCTGGGAGTCCGCCATGGAGAGCGTCAAGAAGGCTGGTGGCAAGCCGTACCCCATTCCAGCCGGCTGCTCGGAGCACCCCAAGGGCGGCCTGGGTTTCGTGGACTTTGCCGAGGAAGTTCGCCAGCAGGAGAAGGAGCTGGGCTTCAAGTTCGACTACATCGTCGTGTGTGCGGTGACGGGCAGCACCATGGCTGGTATGGTGGTGGGCTTTGCAGCCGACGGGCGTGCCAACAAGGTCATTGGAATTGATGCGTCGGCCACGCCCGACAAGACCCGAGAGCAGGTGCTGCGTATCGCTAAAAACACAGCCGACCTGGTGGAACTGGGCCGTGAGATCACGTCTGACGACGTCGTGCTGGACACTCGCTTCGGTGGGCCCGAGTACGGACTGCCTAACGAGGGAACGCTGGACGCCATTCGGCTATGCGCACGCACCGAGGGCATGCTGACCGACCCAGTGTACGAGGGCAAGTCCATGGACGGCATGATCTCAATGGTACGCAACGGCGAGTTCCCTGAGGGCTCCAAGGTACTGTACGCCCACCTGGGCGGCGCGCCGGCCCTGAGCGCGTACAGCTACCTGTTCAAGGAGGGCTAAGTAGACTGCAATGACTGTCGTATCGGCTGATCGGCACGTGAGCGCTTCAGCTGCAGAACCGCTTCGAATCGGGTGCTTCCGCAGTGAACCGCTTGGTAGTTGCTTGACATGTTGCGTAGATATCATGAATACACTTTGTTTGCATGGGATGGAATGCCTCATCATGGGCCAGGAGTCGAGTTCGTCGTCGTCGAAAAGGAAATCGTCCGTGGTTCTTGAACTTGTCAATACGTTTCGTACGGCTAAAGTTAGGCAAACCATTGAAGGTTCTCTCACAAGACGGACGGCACGTTGTTCTCTCGAGCATGAAGACTCACCCGTCCGAAGCTTCGTTCATCCAGCAGGGTCCAGCGATAAGCGAACACTCTCGAAGCGCGTTGTCAAAGTTGCGGAAGCACTGGCAAAGGCCGAGAAGCTCTGCCGTGGAGCCGCTAACTTCTGCCCTTCCACCACAAACCCCGACTCCAGCGATCCACCGGCGCAGCGTCGTGGCAATCAGGCTGAGGTATCTCTCGTTCCACGAAGCGTTCGGAGTGCTAGGGCTTCCGATGGTTATTGTTGCGCTCGTTTGCATCTCCTGGACTTTGTGGCTCATCTTGTTGACCATCGCGCCGAACAAGACTGCAAACTTTCTCATGGACACGGCCGAGTTCGACGACGGACAGTTCTGGCTCATACCGGAAGAGCTAACGCCATTACAGATTTTCACCGTTGTTGGACTTGTGGCCGTAGCCCTCTTGTACATTTACGTGCTGCTGAAGATGCTGGTTTGGCGAGAGTATCACCACACAGAAGGCTCTGTTCTCGATCGAGTTTTAAGGCGCTGTAAGCCCGCCCGGACGTCCTCAACGGCGTTCGGTCTACCTCATAAATTATCCAAGATGATCTGGGGAATCTACGAGTTCTTGATGGACCTGACAGGCTTTCGTGGCAAGCATCGCAAACGTTGGGTACGTATGTGTATGAATTTCACTCAGTTTGCGAGCGATTCTCTCATTGTATGGATGTTTCTAGAATTTATGCCTCAAGACTGTCGACTTAGCAATGCAGGCGTTCATACTTAGTGACTTGTTGGAGGCTGGGACGCCAGTCAGCCTTACGATTGGGTTCGCCGTTTTCGCAGCGCTCAACTCATTGGTCAGCGCTGTCGAGATCGCCAGCGGTCGATTTACTGCCTTCGCCGAGATCCTCATCGATTCATTGTTTGATTGGTTCGCTGCTGTGCTCTTTCCGGTGCTGCTGCTTGTGTACAGTGTCAAGCAGTTCGATTTGGACCGTGCGGTGCTCCGCATCAACATGGAGGTTTTACCGGTCGGGAGCTTTGAAAGACGCGCGCGAATGCTTGCCGATCCGACCAAAATTGAGTGGTTTCTCGTTTCCTTTGACTCGCTCCGGATCCGAACGATACCTGATTTTTTTCTTCGTGTCGGTATGAACTTGGGGTTTTCGTATCGGTTCAAGCGGGTAGTTGAAGTGCTTATCCAGCTGCAGACGCAGCGTCAACGAGATCGAGAGAAGCGGCGGAAATCTTCTGTGATTTCACACCAACCAACTTTACTCGAGCTTCCCAAGGCAATAGGCACTTTAGGTGCATGCCAGCGGGCTGTCCCTAGGACGCTGGCAATTGTTTTCGTTGCTTACAGTATCGTTGTTATCCTGGCCACACATCGAGCGATATCTGTATCTCGAGTAACCTGCTCCTCACACCCAGAGTGCATCGTATTCGCTTACCGGTGGCGAGATAGTGGGTTTTGCGCGTGTAGAGCGCTTGTCGATGGAAACCGAGCGCCAATGACGTACTTTGAGTGGACCCACCCAATGGATGCCACGGCTGCAGTGCAAAGCCTCGCAGCTTCCGGTACTTTGAAGACTCTGCAACTTGTCAATCGACAACTCAAACGTTTGCCAGACGAACTTCGAACTTGTCAGAACTTGCACTTCATGTACGTTATGAGCGCTTTTACTGTAGAACACGAGGCAGCGAGTGAATCTGGTGGTTGCTTTGCTATTGCAGCTCCCTCATCAACTGTGGAACAGAAGAACTTCCAACGTGGGTAAAACATTTCCGAAAGCTGCAGTATCTGTACGTCCTGCACTTCACCAAAATCTCTCGCTATTGCGTACTCATATTTGCCTTTTGCTTCAGACAAGTCGATGGTAAAGTCGGGAGCGACAACCTCAGTGAGCTTCCCATCGATCTCTTCAGCGATATGCCTGAACTACGATATTTGCAGTTCGGTCTGCATCAACGCTTGACTAGGCTCCCTCTGATCGACGGTGTACCGAGCTTGATCAGCTTAACGCTCGCTCGGATGAACGCCTTCACCGAGCTGCCATCCTTTTCACGGCAACACAAGCTCCAGAGACTGGAGTTCAGCGTCATGAAGCAATTGCCCTGGATCCCCGATCTTCAGCCCGTTGGACCGCTGGTGCATCTTGCTGTTTATCAAGGCGCGTGCTTGTGCTGCAACGGGTTTCTTGGAACTTGTGATCTGACGAACCCGTTCTGTGCGAATGCTACCTGTCTCAATGACCCATCGCTCAAAGCTACTCCAGCAACACTGCGAGCCATGCAGAAGTTCTCGGCTGACGTCTGTCAACCGTATTCTGGTCTCTCCCAAACACCAACAGCAGAGACAATTCAAATGTGCGATGGCGTTCTCTATCGGCAGTGTAGCGTACCTGGTCTCGAGCCGGGTACCAGCGTCGTGGGAATATGCTACAACCATCGGATGCAGGTTCTCGCGTGTAATCCAGACCCTGCAAAAATCCAAGTGCGCCGTAGACAGATTGAGGAAGGAGTAGGCCTTCCGTGCGACGCTATTGAGGAGAAATGGCTAGGTTGTACGCGTTCGACCTCTTCGTGATGCCAGGAAGTTATCGTGGTGAAGTCATGGGGTGTGTACTTGTCAAAAATGCGAAACAAAGGTGAAAAGTAGTTGAAAGCAAAAGTTGGAAGGCTAAGAACGAGAGTGCAGAGCCAAGAGTGAATCAAAATGGAAGCGGCCTGAACGTCCACCTCACTCCCAAGGATCCTTGACACGCCAGATTATGCTGTCACTGCTTCATGGAGGTCTGGTAGTAGATTGCAATCTTGTTAAGTAGTGCATGCTTGTGTTTAATGGAGCACCGAAATCATCTTTTCACGCCTATACAACCTCGTCGAGTTTTCTCCGTTGCCGCATCAGACAAGCGCGGAACGGTCGGAGTTCAAGTCTTGCAAAGGTCTGGCTTCTCTTCCAGACCTGAAAGGCACACTGCTAGGCCACTTAATCATCTTCCAAGGTGCAACATTGTGCTGCAATGCTTTCCTCGAAACTTGCGACCTGATGAACCCATACTGGACAAGTGCCACCAGCCTTGAAGCACCCTTGCAGCAGTGGTCGGACAATACAGTATGAAATTGTATTGCAAAATTTTGGTGGCCGTAATAATCATGGCAATACCAGCATCTCAATAATAAATTATTTTAGTGGAACAATACTGCAATAATATATTGCTCTGCTTTTATGACTTAATATTTGTATGCCCTGTCAATGCTAGCCGATATTGTCGTCCAAAACTAGCAATAATAATCATTGCAATATGGCGCACGCCAATAATAAATTATTCTAGTGGAACAATACCGTAATAATTGTTTTTATATTATTTTTTCCGACCCCTGCCTTGCAGGAGGCGACACTACAAGCATTTCAGCGGTTTTCCAATTCCGTCTACCAGTCTTATGAGCGACCCGAACCGCGACAAAATACTGGTCTGCGTGTGCCCCAGATAATGAAGCGTGGCTGGACATGACTAACTTCGTTACGCCTTCAGACCACTAAAACAACGGAGAGCAAGCCCTCGAGCAAAATTAGTTTGAGATAACCGTCAGCATCTCAAGCTAAACTTGGCGGCAGGCCTTCGTCTTGACCGTGTTCAGTCCTGGACTGGTCTTGCCGGCAAAGTGTTTGCACATGAAGACCAGCCCGGCTGATGCTGTCGTTGTGCGTCGAGGCCCAAAAATGAGAACAAGTGTCTGGAAGACTTTACGACATGCGTGGCGGAAACTCACAAGCTCCGGTGTTGCTCCCGCCGGTCCTGCGGTTCAGGACATCCCGAACAGCAAGAAATTAACGCGTGGTCTTACTGCAAACATCTCGAAGCTGCATCGAAAAAGTGTCGTGGCGATTACACTGAGGTATCTCTCGTTTCGAGACGCGTTCGGTGTCCTTGGACCTCCGATGGTCGTTGTGGCATTAGTGTGCATTTCGTGGACCGTGTGGCTCATCGTATTGACCGGCGCACCCAACCAGACTGCTAATTACCTTATGAGCACGGGCGGCTATGATGATGGCCAGTTCTGGCTCATTCCGGAGAAACTCACAATGCTGCAGATTTTCAGCGTTATTGGTCTCGTCGTCGTGGCCATCATGTACCTCTTCGTGCTTCTCAAGATGCTAGTTTGGCGAGTACATCGTCATGCGGAAGGAACACTTCTCGATCGAATTTTGCAGCGCTGCGCTCCTGACGATGCCGAGGGCTCTGCCCAACTCGAATTTTCTCACCGAGTTCGCCACTTGATCTGGCAGCTCTACACGCATTTCAAAGAGCTCACCGGGTTCCGCGGCAAGTACCGAAAACTTTGGGTACGTTTACATTCTCAAACTCATAACTTGGACGCTGTTAACACATATTTTTTTGTGGACGCTATGCTAGAATTTATGTCTGAAGGCCTTCGACTTGTCGATGCAATCGTTTGTTCTTGGTGGGCTACTGGAAGCTGGCACCCCCGTCCTCCTTACCCTCGGGTATGCAGTATTTATTGCGCTTAACGCTTCTTCTTGTGCTCTGGCAATCCTCAGCGGCAAGCACAGCGCGTTCGCAGAGATCCTTGTGGACTCTTTGTTTGACCTCTGTGCAGCCGTGCTGTTTCCGATTCTGGTTCTTGTATATTGCGCCTTCACTTTTGACTATGACCACGACGTGTTTCGCATATACATGGAGCTAATGCCGGCTGGAAGCTTTGAGAGACGCGCTCGTATGTTTGCGAGCCCGACAGAGATTGAGTTGTTTCGTGTCTCCTTCGACTCTCTACGGATTCAATCTGTATCCGATCTTTTCCTTCGTATTGGGATGAACTTAAGCTTTGCGTATCGCTTCAAGCGAGTGATAGAAGTGCTGATCCAGATGCAAACGCAGCGCCAGCAGGACCTACTCAAAGAAAGGAAGTTCGTAACTTTGGAGCCAGCTACACTTCTCTCTTTCCCAGGAGCAACAAGGGGGTGGCGAGCCTGCCAGAAATCTGTACCAAGGTCGATTGCACTTGTTTTCGTCGCGTACAGCGTTGGGGTTATTGTTGTAACTCACGAATGCGTTGCAACATCGCAAAAAGTGTGCAATCCACACCCAGAGTGCGTCGTTTTCGCTTATCGATGGCGTGATACTGAATTATGCCCCTGTCGAGCTCTTGTCGATGGAAACAGGGCTCCGAAAACTTATGACGAATGGACGAATCCTGTCGATGCCACGGATTCGGTGAAAGCCCTGGCAGCAGCGGGAACCCTCAAGACATTTCAGCTGATCAATCGACAACTGACGTTTCTACCCGACGAACTGCGTCAGTGTGGAAGCCTTCATTTCATGTACGAGATCTGCATTTACAATTGTTTTGGTCGGAAAACACTAACCTTGAGCGAATGCATCCCGCCCAGATCCATTGTTAACTGTGCCATCGAGGAGATTCCCACCTGGGCAAAAGAATTCCATAAACTGGAGTATTTGTAAGTACTTTACTCGTCCCATTGATTCTACAATAAGGGGTTGAAGGGCTTATTGCAATTCATTTGTGGCATGGAATGGTAGGCAAATTGAAGGCAAAGTCGGAAGTGCCAACTTGGCCGATCTGCCGTCGGATTTGTTCAGTGAGATGCCACATTTGAGATACATCCAGCTCGGCCTTCATCAGCGAATGACCCGGTTACCACCTCTGGATGGAGTACCGAGCTTGTGCTGCTTGATTCTCGCTCGCATGAGCGGAATCACGGAGCTACCGTCGTTCGATCGGGTAACGGAGATCGAGAGGCTCGAATTCGCCGTCATGAAGCAGCTTCGTTGGCTACCAAACCTTGCGACTGTCGGCCCCATCGTTCACCTAGCAGTTTATCAAGGAGCTGTCTTGTGCTGCAATGGGTTCCTAGGAACCTGTGACCTCACGAATCCATTCTGTAAAGCTACAACGTGTCTAGAAGACGCTTCCCTCAAAGCAATGCCAGCTACTCTGCAAGTTGTTGCGAAATTCTCCAGTGGCGTGTGCCAGCCATACAAGGGCGTCTCTCAAACGCCAACCACCGAAACAATCCAGATGTGCGAAGGAGTTCCGTTCCGCCAGTGCCAACTTCCTGGTCTCGAGCCGAATACAACCGTAGTCGGGATGTGCTACAACCACCGTATGCAGGTTCTTGCGTGCAATCCTGACCCTGCAAAAATTCAAGTTCGTATTAGGCAAATCAAAGAAAGTGTCGGTGATCCGTGCAACCCAGTTGAGGAAGCCTGGCTAGGATGCAAAGCTACAAACAATCAACAATAAAAAGTAGAATTTTCGCTTCCCTTCGAAAACAATCCCTGCACCAAAGATTCGAGGCGTGCGTGAGACTCAAACTTTCGTCATCGCTTCTCTTGACTGAGTTGTGCCACCTCCACAAAGATAGCAGGCAAGTAGCCGATGTAAAATAAAAAATCGCCCAAACTTAGCCGAGAGAAGCCGCGCTCTTGTCTTGCTTGACCTCATTCTTCCAGCAAAACAGTCGTAGCTGTATGGGGGCGAAAGCGAAGGCCAAGACAATTGATCCCAGGAACGAGTCAAGCAGTCCTCACCTCTCGAAAGCACTTAAAACGTTGATATCGCAGCACAAACGGACGAGGACAGAGGTGGTCCCGTTTGGACCAACAGTTCCGTCTCGCGGTGGCAGCGTTAGTGATGCTGTATCGGCAGTTCCTCGGCGTCAGCAAGGTCCGACAGCAGTTCGAGCGGAAGAATTATCCTTTCTACAGACATTCGGCGTTCTGGGCCCCCCCATGCTCTTGATGGTGCTGGGTTGCATCCTTTGGACGTTTTGGCTGATTGGTTTGAGCGTCGCCCCGAATGCCGCAGCCAACTTTCTCATGAACACGAGTGAGCTTGACAACGGGCAGTTCTGGCTCATCCCGGACGAATGGAGTTCTCTGCAGCTCTTCAGTGTTGTGGGGTTACTACTTGTGCTCGTCTTCTACTTCTACATCCTTTTGAAGATGCTGGTTTGGCGTTCGACCAAGAATGCAATGCAGAACACGATTGAGCAGGTTTGCGCGTGCTGGGAGACTGCAGCCGGTGCGAAATCAAGTGGTTCGTTGTGGAAAAGAACTTGTCACAAAGGTTTCAGCGTTAGCTGGAGCTTCTACCAGTACTGGAAGACGTTTACCAGCATCCACGGGAAGTACCGTAAGCTCTGGGTACGTTCAAGTGTGCTGATCGGTCGATTTATCTTACTAGTGTCTTGCTAAAAATCTTGCATGAATCTAGAATGTCTTTCTCAAGCTTCATGACTGCTGCATGCTCTCGCTCCTACTTCGCGACCAACTGGAGGCTGGTACACCAATGCCAATTGCGTACGGGTTTGCTGTCATAGCAGCGTTAAACTCGTTGTCCTGCGCCGCTGGTATTCTCTTCCAGCGAAGCACAGCGCTTGCTGAGATTCTAGTGGACTCTTTATTCGACTTCGCTGCGACCGTCATCTACCCCCTCTCCGTCTTAAGCTACTGCTCGGAGAACTTCCACTACGACCGTGCCGTATATTCCATCAACGTGGAGTTATTACCGAGCGGGAGCTTCGAAAGACGTGCGCGCATGTACGCCAATCCAGCGGAGATAGCTCTCGTACGAACTTCCTTCGATTCGCTTCGGATTCTTGACTACACAGACTTTTTCCTACGCATTGGCATGAATCTGGCCTTCAGCTACCGCTGCAAGCGCATCGTCGAGGTGCTAATCGACGTCAAAGTCAGGCACCTTGGGCAAAAGAATACAAACCCAAAGGCGATCTCGCCGGATCAATCCCTGTATTTCTCATTTTCAAACACCTATGGCCGCTCGCAACGACATGTTCCCAGACCATTCGCGACGGTTTTCGTAGCCTACAGTGTCAGCGTGCTCGTCGCTACGCACCAGGCCATTTCCAGCTCGCAAGCAATGTGCGCTGTCTATCCAGAGTGCGTCGTGTACGCGTATCGCTGGCAGCAGACACAGTTCTGTCCGTGTCGCGCCCTCGTCGATGGCAACCCTGCTCCAAGAACTTACTACGAGTGGACTCACGCTGTCGACACAACGGAAGTGGTGAAGGACCTAGCAGCAGCGGGCACCTTGGAAACACTCCAGTTAGTAAATCGACAGTTTACGGAGCTGCCGGATGAACTTCGCGGCTGCAAAAACCTAAACTTCATGTACGTCTAGCTGTTGGAAGGATGGGGAATTTTCACTTATCCAGCTTTACCTGTACAGCTCCCTCATCAACTGCGCAACTGAGAAATTGCCAACATGGGCGAAGGAATTCCGCAAACTACAGTACCTGTGAGTAGTTTTCATCATTCTGTCAAGAATGTTCATGGCTAACCGACGTTGTTTTGTTATGCTAGTCAAATTGAAGGCAAGGTTGGCAGTCCGAACCTTGGGGATCTTGAACATGATCTGTTCAATGAAATGCCGGAACTGAGATACCTTCAGCTGGGCGTTCACTCTCAAATGCTGCATCTTCCGCCACTTGATGGGGCTCCAAACCTGAGGAGTATTATTTTATCTCGTGTGCAAAACCTGGTGGAAATTCCGCCTTTGATTCACCAAGCCAGACTGGAGCGGTTAGAGCTGACATCGTGCAGTCACCTACCGTCGCTCCCGGATCTCCAGCCTGTTCAAGACATTGCTCGGTTTGCGATTTTTCAAGGAGCTTACTTGTGCTGCAACGGCTTCTTTGGCTCTTGCAACCTCACCAACCCGTTCTGTCAGGACACGACGTGTCTCAAAGACACCGCATTGACGGCGACCCCGGCAACGCTCCAGGTTTTTCGAGACTTTTCAGACGCCGTGTGCCAGCCTCACAACGCGCTCTCGCAATCTCCAACCCCCGAGACGATCAAGATGTGTGAGGGCGTACCATTTCGACAGTGCCAATTCCCCGGACGTGAGCCAAACACGTCGGTCGTTGGCATGTGCTACAACCACCGGATGCAAGTTCTGGCGTGCAATCCGGATCCAAACAAAATTAAAGTTCGTCGCAGACAGATTCAAGACGGCGTGGGTATCCCGTGTGACCCCGCAGTGGAGGAGTGGCTGGGCTGTAAGAGCTCAGGAAACTCGGCTGTTCAATAACTTTTTGTTGCTGGCAAATTAAAAGTAATCATTCCCCTCAGCCTGTACATCCAAGCCAACTTTCGACGACGGGATTGCACGGCAGCCCTAAGTCGTGGATCTCTTGTCGCCGAAATTCGATAAAGTTCTCGTTCAAAGTGCAGGACAGCACCCGCATTCGATACGGCATACACATCCCTATCTGTCCACTGTTGGGAGGGAACTCGCACCGCTTGAAAAACGTGTAGTCACACATCTCTGTGCGCTCTCGAGTTGGTGGATCCGCCATTCCAGTGAGAAAAGTTGCTTGGTGGCATGTAGCACCCGCGAACTTGTGAAAAATGTCACGAGTAGCTTCCGTTGCCTGTGAGCTGCTGTCGATGCATTGCGCCATCGGAACGTTGCGCTCCAGGTCTACCGCACAGAATGCGTCGCCTTGGTCGCATGACCCGAGGAATCCATTGCAGCAGAGATGACTGGGTTTAATGAGTGAGAATTCAGATAGACGAGAAAGTGATGCCATGTCTGGAAGCCCTTGGAGCTGAGGCAGGTCGAAGAGCACTAACTGCGAGACACCGGAAATCTTGTCAAAGCTTAGCGGCAACTCGTGCAGTAGCGGGAGACTCGCGAGCACGAGACTTCGCAAGACGGGGATTCCGTCCAAGGCTGGTAGTCGGCCGAGCAGGGGGTGGTGAGCCAAGTATATCAATGTCAGCGACGGCATGTTGTGAAAGAGCTTGCTGGGCAGGTACGCTAGACTGGAACCACCAGGTTGCCCTTCGATGTGTCTGTACCAAGGAATATTAGCGAATTGCCAAGTAATTGTCGAGAGCACAAGGCGAGATCGATGCGATGGGCAACATACAAGTATTCGAGGTTGGTCCAGTCGCCTGCCCAGTCGGGAAGCTCCTGTGTGCGTGTATGCACCAAAGATCTAAGGGCACACAGCGATGAAGCGTTAGCAAGAAGGACAAACAAGATGAATCCGCACCATAAACTCACAGATGTCGGAGACTGGTGCAGCTTCGGAGCTTGTCTGGCAGTGTCACGAGCTTGCGATTAATTAAGCGTAGCATTCGCAGCTCTCCCGCTGCCGCTAAGCTCACGACTTTATCCGTGACATCAGCAGGATTTTCCCATTGTTCCCAGACGACAACGTACAGATCTTCGTCAATCATTGCTTGGCACGGACAGAGATCGTTGCTAGCAGCTGTCCACGGAAAGCGGTGTCTGTACACTACACACTCTGGGTGTGGGCTGCATGCTGTCCAAGACGAACGCATTGCGACGTGGGTGTACGCCATGACAAGTGCACTGAACACGATGAAAATGATCGCCATGGGCTTTGGCACTGGCGTCGGTACACGAACTCGGAAGGATGTCGGCCGTCTTGGATACAGTGCACGGCGATGAACGCGTACGAGAGCGACGATGACCGCGTGGAACCGTAAGCAGAACGATAGGTTCATGCTGATGCGCAAGAAGAGATCAAGGACCGATTGAATCCGGAGCGAGTCGAAGCTTACGCGGAAGAGCGCAATTTGAGCCTGGTTGGCAAAGAGACGACCCATATCGTCGAAGCTGTTGGGGCGAATTATGCGTTTGAACAAAGCGATGATCTCGTGGTTGAACTCGAAATGATGCTGGCAATACGTGAGAACAAGGAGAGGGTATCCCACCGCCGCCACGAGGTCAAACCTAAAAAGAAACAGATATTTCAGGGGTTGGCTTGGGATGAAGCTTGCAATATGTTTGACGTACAGCGAGTCGACTATGACCTCTTTGAGTGCCGAGTGCTTTAGAACCAGGATGTTTAGAGCACATGACAACGAATTGATGCAGACGAAGCCTGCCCAGCAGTAAACGAGCACCGGAGGAGAGCCCTCGTTAAGATAACCCTGAAGGGCAATCGTCTCGATTACCAGATCCACTGCTTTCAAAAACAAATTCTAACAAGGAAAAACAAAGGATCAGCCTCGAAACAAACCTCAGCCGCACTGACTCAAACTTACCCAAAACTTCCGGTGCTTGCCATGAAACCCTGTTAGCTCCGTCCACATATCTCTAAGCGGTGTCTTTGACATGTCTGATGCGGCTATGCGAGATGGCTGAAACCATGCTGCTATGTTGACCTTTTGTCGGCTGAAATCTCGGACCAGCGGAGCCTCGACGGTGCGCCAAACTAAAACTTTCCCCAGAATGTAGACGTAGTAGAGCTCGATCCCCAAAAGACCGATGATGCTCGCGGCTTGGATGGCGACGGGGTCTTCTACGATGAGCCAGAACAGTCCGCTGTCGTACTCAGCAGTCTTCATGAGGAGATTGGCAATATCGTTGGGCGCTAAGGTTAACAATATCAGCCATAGCGTCCACCCGAAGCAAACCCCGATAAGTAAAAGAATCGGAATCCCCAAGAGCCCAAAGGCCTGCCAAAACGACAGACGATAACGCTGATCATCGTCGGGGGGTGGCCTTGAGGCGCAAAGGTCTTGGGCAGGGCCCGAACGAGATATTTTGGACGACGACACCGTCGAAGCAAAGCTAGTCAAAGCGTACTTCGGCTGCGTTGCTTTCTGGTCCACCCGTGCTTCCGTTGGTATATCGGAGACTTGAGGCTGAATCTTCTTCATGCTCCAGGGTCTTGGTCGGGAGAGGAGGAAGTCACAAAAGCTGTTTACATTCACGGGCCGGCACAGCTCACTTCTCGAGCAGACGTCCAAAAGTGTTCACCACAGAACGAGACCTGTACTGATTCGTCGCGAAACGGCTCAGCTTCAGCTTCATTGTTCTTCATTTGCCTGCAAATAGCACTCCGACCATCCCAGTCACTCTTGCTCCACGACATTAGAATCCCCGCTCACGGTCAACCATCTCACACCTTCGATGGGGCACTCCACCGCACATTCCCAGTGGCGCATTTGTTGGGGAATATAACGCACTTCAGGACCAAAACTCGGCAGGAAGTTCGCCGTTGTTGGATTTGCTTTGAAGTGACGTATCGTGTAGACAGGAGGGATTACTGAAGTAGTCCGCACTTGATCATGATGCGTATCCGTCATTCTGCTGCTGGGTTAACATAGTTGGGGTCGTTTGCCCACCGGGTAAGCGTCCGTTTGTTATTGAGGAGTGTCGGGCACATCAGTCGAATTGCCGTCCATGGGGTGTCTCCTGGACCGACTGGACGAAGCCGACGACGACGAAGAAGAATGAGACCGCTTGGATCGGAAGGATCGCGCATCTGGGGATACAAAAGACGACGCGTGGGAGCTGCTCTGAAGCGCCTCAATCCTTCGGTCCCGCTGCAGCACAAATACAACACAGAGGCCATTAGTTGACGAATTTGTGAGCATGAAAACGGGTTTGCATGGTTACCTGTTCGATTTCACGCTCGTATTTCGCCGCGAAGCGCTTGAATTTGCTTCGAGAGCGCTCCAGTTGCTGTACATATCCATAGGATCACACACACGTCAGTGGGTTTAACGTTCTTCGCGTCAGAGCATTTGCAGTATGTACCTTAATAGTGTCGTCCTGCTGTGTCAAGCGGTCTTCGAGCTCCTGGCACTTCATTTGGGCTTCCTCCAGTGCGTGCAGAGGAAGGTATGACGAGGTGCTGTTGGACGATTTCCCACCTGAATCTGGAGTGCTTCCAACCGCATTCGACGCTGGCGAAAGAGACGGGGAAGGCGGTGGAGATACGTGCTCTCTCGTAGCGCTGCGTGATGCCGGTTGGGTCCTCTGCGAAGCTTGGTCGGTAGAAGGGGGCGAGTGGTTAAGCTCGGCCATGTCCATCACTGCCGTGGAAGCAGGCACTTGACGCTGATGAGACGCTTGAATCTCCTGCGCCATCGCGTTCCGTTGATCTTCCAGGTGCGAGATCATGTTTTCGTTTGTTGCGATCTTCTGTCGAAGAGAAGACGCTACTTCTTCCAGACTCCGTCGTTGTGACTGTTCGGCACGTAGCTTGTCCTGCACGGCCTTGAGCTCGTACTTGCAGTTGCTCACCTTGGCCTCTAAATGCACAATCCGCTGGGAGACGGCAGCATTTTCAGCTTGGGCGCCATAGCGCTGTGCAGAAATCTCGGTTGAGACCCGTTTCTGAGCATCTAGCTCCTGCGCAAGTTGCTGCATGCGTGTCTGAAGATCATCCTGCTTTTCTTCACTTGCCTGAAGCTTCTCCGTAAGGAAGCTGACCTGATCACGATACGTCGCGGCTTCAGTCGTTAGCATCGCGTTCTTTTCCCGCACTGTTTCGAGCTGGTTCTCTAGCGTCGTCACTTGCTTTCTCAACGATTCATTCACAACGGCGAGCTCTTCCTGCAGCGCTGAGATCTCCGTCCGAGCCTTTTGCATCCCTTCATGCTCCTGGATCAGCGATCGATACGTATGACGCAGATCCTCCAGCTCGATCTGCAACGTATCTCTCTCCCTCTCGATCTCTCGCGTGGTCTGCTTCATGTTCTTCGTCGACTGGGAATGCGAGTGCTCCGTCCTTTGAAGACGCGTACACTCTTCGCTAATCGCTTGGTTTTCAACCGTCATATTCTCCAAGTCTTGCGCAAGAGCTGCGAGCTCGGCCGTGTGCATTCCCTTCAAATGCTCCAAGCGGTCAACCTCGCTTTCAAGCTGCGAGCAGTGGGCCTGCATCTTGCTCAGCTTGTCTTCAGCCTCGTTCAACTTGTTCACCAAGTTGCCCATCTGCTCCTGAAGCCCAGTAGCGTCAGACTTCTTTGCTTGAACAGCCTTGCGTAGCTCGTTGCTCTCCTTGTCGATCTCGTGGTACTTTTCAGTCAGCGCATCTAGCTGGTCGTTAACGGCATCCTTCTCGCTGTCTAGCGTTCGCGTCAGCTTCTTGAGGGATGAGATCTCGTTATTCTTCGCCGAGACTTCGCTATCGAGCGAGCTAACCTTTGCATTGAGCTCGTCCATTTCCTGCTGATGGCGTTGAATCTGCTGCTGCCGCTGCTTCGTCTGGAAGACCATTTGGTCCCGCGACGACTCCATCTGCTCGATCAGCAGCTTAAAGTTCTCAACTGCTTCCGTCTTTTCCGTCAGTGCACGGTCTTTCGATTGGATCTCCGCTCGCAGTTGTTTCAGTGCTATCTCACGCGCACGATTCGTCTCCTTCGTCTGCAGGAGTTCGTCTTGAAGCAACACGAGTTGGGTCTGCACGCTTTTGTGGCTAGTCTTCTCCTGTTCGAAACGCGTTTCCAACTGGCGCGAGCTGGTTTGCTTGAGCTTCAACTCGCTCTGTAGCTGGCGCACTTGGTTCCTTAACTCGCTCACAGAACTCTGGCTTGACTGAAGAGCGTTTTGACCTGACGAGAGCGAGTGCTGCTGCGCTTGGACCTCGTTCGACAGCTTTTCAAACTCGTTCTGGTAGTGATTCCACGTCTGGCGCGCGTTACGCAGCTCCACCATTGAGCTGTCGTAGTTGTTCTGCAGCTCCGCCTTCTCCTTTTCAAGCGTAGAGCACTTCTTGCTTGCAACAGCTACATCGGCCTGCAGCTTCTGAATCTGGTCCGAGAGTCGCTTGGCGTACAGGTCGTCATTCTCCACGCGATTCTTCAAGCTCGCATTCTGGTCGCGCAGCTCTTCGACGTGGCGCTTCAGTGCCAAGGCCTCGTTCTGCGCCACAAGCTTCTCGTTCTCGGTTTCCTCAGCACGACTCAGTAGCACCTGCGCTTGGCTCTGCTTGTCTGCGAGCTCTCGGGCCTTCTCCTTGCTCTCTACGAGTTGTCTTTGAACTTCTGCACACTCGCGCTTCTTCATCTCCAACATCCCTTCCAGGTTGGCTTGCAACTTAGTTGCCACCTTGGCTTTCTCTACCAGCTTCTCCTTTTCGTGTTCGGCTTCTTGCACAGAGGCCCTGGCCTTCTGGAGGTCTTCTTCGAGATTCATGACCTGAAGCATCAGCCCCTCTTTCTCGCGGCGTAGATCGTGACGTTCTTCTTCGAGCCACTTCATCTCCTGCGCAAACACCGCCTTCCTGCCATCCTTCTCTCCGTCCTGTTCACTGTCACCACTCGTTGCTGCCTCCAACCTGTCCAACTTGGCAGTCAACCGCTCAACTTCTCCCTTCTGAATCAACAGGGCGTGGTTCAGTGACCGGCACTCTTCGTCACGCTGGGAGAGCATCTTGTCCATGGAGCGTAATTCCCGATGCAGTGACGAGTTCTTCTCGCTATCCAGGGCGTGATTGTCCTCGCTCTGCTTAAGAGACTCACGCAGCACATCCAATTCGCGAGCGCGTGTATCGAGAGAAGCTCGAGCATCCGCAAGTGATTGTTCCAGCTTGGCTTTCTCCACGTTGAGTTCCTTCACTTTGGCTTCAGCGCGAGCCAAGTCGCTGGTCAGCACGCGGTTGTGCGAGTTCGCGTTGGACAACGCGTTCGTGTACGATATCTTGTCGTAGTGCATCGCGCGAAGGGCATCTTCAAGGCGGTTCTTGTGTGCCGTCAACGTTTGAACCTGCTCCTTTAGTGACACGGAACCTTCGTGTTGGTCTCTTTCTTCGGCTTCAGGTGCGTCGCCTGCGGATGCCGGACTCCGAGGCGCTGGAGAGCCAACTGGCTCGCCGTGTGGGTCCCTGGAACGCGAGTGCTCCTCCTCGAGAACGTGGTACTTGGCCTGCAACACGCTTAGCTCCTTGACGAAATGTTCTCGATCCAGCTCAGCTTGCCTAAAAGACAAAAGAAACAGCACTGGTGAGTTTATCGTTCCGGCAGTGCGCCAAATACCCGTGCGCATTAGCGTACTGTAGCTTCTCGGCGATGTCGCTGTTCCGACGGATCTGCTCCGTCGCCTCCTTCAGTCGACTTTCGTACTTGGCCACCTGATCGTTCAGAATATCGACTTGGGTGCTGAGCTGCTCTACGTGGAGATCGGCTGCGTCCTGCTTCGATCTCGTCTGATAGCGCTCCTCCAGATCCTGCAGCTTCCTCGACGACGCGTCGTGGTCGTTCACCACCTGCACCGAGAGCTTGGACAGCCTGTTGATTTCCTGCTCGCGCTTACTCAGCTTGTCGTTGAACTGCTCGCACTGCGCGCGCAGCTGGGCGTTCTCCTTCGTGAGATCAGCCAGTTGCTCCTGCAGGTCCTTGGCTACCTGCGCTTGCTGCTCGGTCTGCACCTTCCTGGCCTGTTGGCTGTCCATAGACAGTCTCCTAAGCGACTGGGACACATCCGAGCCCTTCATCTCAATGGACGAGGCGTTCAACACTCCGCCGCCTCGAGTGGCCAGCACGCGCTCCAGCTGAGCCTGCAGCTTGGCCACCTCTTGCTCCTGTTCCAGCAGAAAATCGTAAGATGAGCCCAAATTCAATGTAGAACCGTACCACCTTTCTGCCCTACCCACCTTCTTGGCGTACTGCTGGGTCTTCTGGCCGTTCAGGAACTGCAGCTTCTTGACGTCGTCACGCAGTCCTTCAAGCTGCAGCTCGCAGGCCTTCTCCCGCTCCGTGATGGCCTCTTCCTGGTGAATAATCTCCAAGTGGAGCTGGCAAGCACAGGCGTCCATCAGTGTTCTACATTCGCTCTACAATATTCTACCTATCACGCACGCTGTTGTTCTCCCTCGTGAGCTGCGCGTTCTCCTTGCGCAGCGGCAGTAGAACCTGGGACAGCTCGAGCGCATCCCTCTGTGTCTTCTCCAGCGCCTTCTCCGCCTTCTCCCGACCCGCCGAAGCCGTCTGCAGGTCCGTCAGTATTCTCCGCACCAGCGGGGCGCTCTCCACGCCAACAGGCTGCAGTGGAACGAGGGTTAGCACAAGGGATAACCACGAGGTAGAAAGCAGTACTACCTCACTGTACGCCATGGACCGCAGCTGGTTCTGTAGCTCCCCCATGCTACGAACCTCCACAGCCGCCGTCACGTCCTCGCCGCCCACAGAGGGCGCCATTTCCAATTCAAATGTGTATTGTACTCGTGTATTGTGTATTGTGTCATTCAAGTGAGGGGGGTCGGGTTTCGGTGATCGACATGGAGTTATAGCGACCACTTCTCACTCCTATTTTTGCTGTGTCAGGCGGACACTATCGAGGAATTGGCGTTGATTCATCCATGTCGACCCGTGAAACTACAGCGCCGAGTGAATGGCATTCAGGCTCCGTCTCAATGGCTCCTTCTTGCCGAGATGTGGGTAAGTTGGTGGAAGTTGGACCGCAGTTTGGAGCCAGGGGGACGAAAACGAAGACGAACCAAGTCGTCCCCACCCGACTCAAGAGGTCCATGTCCATCAGTGTGAACCTGCGCACGTGGGTTAGTTTTTGGGACGCGTTCGGTATTTTCGGTCCTGTGCTGGTGACTATCGTGCTCATCTCGATCTTGTGGACGACGTGGCTCATCGTGCTGACGATTGTGCCGAACGAGACGGCCAACTATCTCATGCACACAACCGAGTACGACAAAGGTCAGTTCTGGATGATTGTGGATCCAGAATATTACGTCAAAGTGCTCAGCGTCGCCGGGCTGACGACTATAGACGCCTGCTACGTCTTCCTCCTGTTCAAGCTGGTATCCTGGCGTCATCGAAATCCCAAACGAATCGCAAAAGTTGTTCAGGAAGAGCGAAAGAATCAGGTGAAGTGGATCCGAGTCGGGTGGGCGTTCTACACGCGTGTTAAATCTGCGTGGAGAGAGCTAGGAGGAATTCGTGGGAAATACCGCAAGTTTTGGGTAGGTTCCTGCCTCGTGCTCACTGTTCAAACGTTTGTGCTTGGTCTGACGCCGACTGTGTAAAACATCACAGAATTTGTGGCAGAAGATGGGCGACCTCACGATTCAGAGCGTCATGCTACATCAGCTGCTTCAGGACGGGTTCTCCGAGCTGTTGGTCATGGGGTACGCCGTATTTCTGGGCACTAATGCGTTGTCTGTCGCAGCCAGCATTCTGGTGGGCAACCAGTCTGCTCTCAACGAAATCCTCATCGATTCCCTCTTCGATTTAGTTGCTGCGGTGATTTACCCGATCCTGGTACTTGTCTACAGCTTCCGAAGATTTGACTTCGACCACGATCTCTTCAGCGTCTTCCTTGAAATTCTTCCACCAGGGAGTTTTGAGTGCAGCGCTCGATTGTTTGCGGACCCAGCAGAACGGGAAATTTTCATTGCAAGTCTCAACTCGCTCCGAATCCTGTCGTATACGGATTTGGTGCTTCGGCTCAGCATGAACTTGTCGTTCTGTCACCGTTTCCTCACTGTCGTCGATCTGATGGTAGAAACTGCGAGCACGCAAAAGATTGGAACCTCGCGACGGGAATCACTTGCTCAAATGTTTCGTCACCAACGCCGTGTGCCGAAACCCGTTGCGGCAACCTTTGTTGTATTTGCTGCAGCTATTGTCGCTTATAGCCAAACGTCAGTCGCCGCTTCCCACGCAGCGTGTACGCCCCACCCTGAGTGCGTCGTGTATGCGTACCAATGGGATGCTAGCCATTTGTGTCCATGCAGAACACTCGTCGACATCTACCGCACACCTTTAACTTTTCAAGAGTGGTCGCAGCCGGTGGATGTTTACGAAAAGGTGAAGACGCTGTCGCAATCTGGAATGCTCCAGAACCTGCAGCTGATCAATCGAGCGCTCCGGAGCTGGCCAGAGGAACTTAAGAATTGCAAGAATCTCCAGTACATGTACGTTGCTCCGCTAGGGTCTTCAAGGCCCGAACGCAAATGCTGATCCGTTTATCTGTTGAATGCGTTGCAGCTCCCTGATTTACACAGAGACCGAAACTCTTCCCGAGTGGGCCAAGGATTGGAAGTATCTGCAATTTCTGTACGTTGTACAGAACCGAATTGCCTGGCTGTTTGATGTACACATTGATCATATAGCGCTGTCCTCCTTCCCATCAGGCATATTGAAGGGAAACAGCTTCGTCCCACATTGGTGCGCTTGGAAAATGACCTATTCAGCAATATGCCGTTCTTGCAGATGGTTCATATTGGAGTCCATCCAGCGCTACCGAGTATTCCTCCGCTGACTGGGGTACCAAATTTACAGAGCCTGACGCTGGCGTGTCTGTACAGCATCACTGAAATTCCTTCATTTGAACACGTGCAGAAGTTGCAACGAGTCGAGATCGCGTATTTGGTCACACTTCAGACGCTGCCAGATCTAGCCCCGCTGCAGAATCTCGTCGAGTTCATGATTTTCAGCATTTGTGCTGCCTGTTGCAATGGTTTCATGGGCATTTGCAACACCTCCGATCCGTTCTGCACTGGGAATCCAGAAGTCAATTCGCCTCCGTCAACATGCATTGCAGACGACGCAAAAGCGACTGCGAGTTCCCTAGCAATTTTCGAGCAGTTTGCCGACAGCATGTGCATCCGTTCAGGCTTCGACAGCAAAGGATCTATGGACTTGCTCACACGGATTCAAATCGAAATGTGCGCTGGAATTCCTTACCAACGCTGCGAGTATCCTCCGAGCAGCGGACAGTTTGGAATCTGTATGCACAACCGACTACAGGTTCTGGGCTGTGTGGTGAACGACGACTACATTCGCCTGCGCAAGGTGCAGATTCAAAGAAAAGTTGGTCCGTCGTGTGATGTCGCAAGGGAAGCATGGCTCGGTTGTAAAATCTAGCTGGAAACGCCTCGAGACTGTCCGTGAAAAGTCGTTTGCGCCGACCGCAAGAATGGACAGCTACGACCTGTCGGAGCAGCGGATCGTGCAGCTGGAGCAGATCCCTGCTGACATCCAGCGTCAAATCGAGAAAGGAGACGGCACGGAGTATGCCTTGGACCTGTCGCTTAACCGTCTGCGAAGTATCGATCAGATCGGGGTCTTCGAGCACGTCAACCAGGTCCGTTCAACTTTAATTGCTAGAAGTTTTCAATATTTTCACAAGTTTTGATTGCAACGTTGCTGTGTAGTTGGATCTGTCCGGGAATCAACTGGAAAATGTCAATGGAATTCAAGGACTTCGACGGCTGCAGAGCTTGGATCTTTCTCGGAACTGCATCGCCAATATCGAGTTAATAGCGTTGCTACCGGCCCTGCAAGTGCTCAAAGTCGCGGAGAACAGCCTTGCAGTGGTCGACTCACTTCAATTTCTCCCAGAGCTACGAGTGATAGATGCTTCGTACAACCGCATCACCAAGTGGCCTCCACTTGCAGGTTTGAGTTTGTTGGAGGTGAGGATGGCTGTAAGGTTTTAGCTGAGCCAGATGAGTGTGCATTGATCAAACTTTGTGGTGACAATGTGATTCTAGACGCTTGACTTGTCGGATAATATGCTGGAGGCCTTCTCGTCTTCCCTTTCAGCAACGCTGTTCCCCTCTCATATTCGACGTCTCTCAATTGCGCGAAACCAGATAGACAAGGTATGTCACCCGTAACATGGTTAGTACAGGCTCTCGACCGCTGACTATTTATCATCTGTAAAGCTCTGTGGTGTTGCCTGCCTAGGACTACAGCTACCTATGCTAGAGTTCCTTGCTTTCGACGGAAATCCAATTGTGCTCGAGGTTGCACGCAGTGGTGGCCAATTGGAACGTCTCCTTGCAACTTTCTTCCCCAGCGTGCCTCTGAGCAACGACGGAGGGCTCACTATGTCTGGACGAAGGCACGAAGAGTTCACATCTTCTCCTCATACACGGAATACTCTCAAACGCGCCATCCTGGAAGGCCATGAAGAAGCATTGGACGAATTTCTCGCCACAGGCTCGACGATACCACAACGAAATCTTGATGAGATCGGAGTGTTTCCGCCACCAGCTCCCCGTGGCGATGACCCAAGTCTGACTGGCAATTTATTATCCCACAACAGCAAGTTGGAAATCTGGAAACGTATCCAAGAAGACCGCAAAGCTCAATTCGGCCAAAGCAGTGGCTTCACTCCATCCGGCAGTGAAGTGAAGAGAGAGAAGTCGGTGAGGTGGGGGGAGCATTCCGTCGTGTCCGCTCCATTGGAGGATGCGATCCGAAAACCTGCTCTGACAGCGTCGGACTTGTTTGTCCCTGGTGCGGCCCCACAAGCTCTCGATGCTTCGAGTCTAAGCGTCATGAAGCCTCTCGATACATCAACATATTCAGCTCCAGCTGAGCAGATCAAGGTTTCGACACCTCCCAGTGGTGTCGAATACGAAGCCCTCGTAAAGAAACTCACAGACCAAGTGGCGACGATGCGCAAGTACATGAAGGTAAGTCTCCAGCAGAACGAAGCTTGTCTCCTTTCCGTCGCTAACCTCGCAGCAAAATGTACCTTGTAGGTTTGGATCAAGCGCGAGAAAATGGTCCGTGACGCTTCTGCAAGGAAAATACAGCGCTGGTTCCGACGGCGCCAATGCAGGTTCCAGCTCCGACAGCGTGTGTTATATTCACGAAGGCGTCGTGAAGAGGAGTACAGTTTTCGTCACTGCTCTTCGACTTTGATGCAGGTCACAAACTACCGAGGTGTCACTCAAGCTCGTCTGGAATCTGTCAGCATCCAGACCATCCAAAGCCACATCCGAGGGTTCATTCTCCGTCGACGATTTGATCTGTTTGTAAGAAAACATGCAGCTGCACGCGCGATTCAGCGAGCTTGGAGAAACAGCGTGCACGATCGGCAGTCGATCCTTCAGGGTGACTGGAAACTCGGCCGTCATAACAAAGCCATTACCAACCAGCAGCTCAACATCCGATGGCTCGGAATCGTGCGAGGGGTGGTTCGGTGTTCGCGCGACGTGAAGCAGCTTCAAGAGGTCTGCGCTGTGCAAGACGACGCCATCAGCTACCTCTGGGACAACCTGGAGCCAGCGAAGAAAGCGAACATAGAGCAGAAGGTCGCTCGTTACCAGGTACGATATGTTCTTTCCTGACTGATGAATTTCCTTTTAACACTTGGTAATGAATGATATGCATCCTTACAGCGCTTGTGGCGAGGCCACTCCAAGAGGGCAAACAACGACAGAAGCGAGAGTGACGATCCCTCTTCTCCCGAATTGTACCCCGCCAGTGTGGTCGACGAAATGAAAAGCCGGATGGCTCAGCAGTCGCTTGAAATCGATGAACTGAAGCTGCAATTGCAGGCCTTGCAAAACGCAGTTACCAGTTTGACTACGACCAAGTGAAGCGTAGGCAAGTGAGAAGGGAGCAATCGAAGAAGCTGCCTTTTTACACAAACACAAGCTAAAACGAGAGGGACATCCACGCGGCAGTTGCAGCAATCGGGCCTGGTTGACTCCAGCACGGAAAACATTGTGCTGATCCGAATGCTTCAAACGTAGAAGGTTTCACACATAATTTAAATCGCCTTCGTTGTTTCACGCCACACGGTCGTGGTTGGTGGAAGGGAACCTAGCAGGAGGGGACCACTGGACAGCTCGTGCTTTTTCCTAGTGTCCAGTCACACCATAACGCGCTCACGAGTCGTGGGTCTCATTTCGGCAAAACTCCAGGGCGGGGATGGCACCCAAGGATGTGACAGTAGATTGGCAAGGCGCTGATGTTCAGGTCTCCCCCGAGACCGAATACCGGCGCATTCATCCCCGGAAGCCCAAGACAGTGACCCACGCCGCCAGCAGCTTGAGTGGCGCTTTGCTCGAGCAAAACTCGTCCAACTACTACAGTGACGATGAAATCGTCCCGGAAGTTGGTGGCTCAATGTCTTCAGCCGTTCGTTTTCGGATAGCTGTGCGCTGGGTGCTGATGCTTGCAGCGACGATTGCAGTAGCAGGGATACTGGGGACCGCTCTGGTTTTCTGCTATGACGACGGCATTCGTCTCGATACGTCCTTTTCCGGGGGACAAGACTGACGCTGAAAGGAAGGAGCTGTTGGACAACTACAATGCTGTGAGCGGCACATTGGTCTCAGCTGTATTGCTCCCCATCCAAATCCTCACGTCAATGTGCCTTGCTGTGGCTTGTTTGTGTTTCGCAAGCGACTGGATGCTTCGCCGCGGCGTGAATGACTCAATCTTTCGTTTCACGAACGCTACGGCTGCTGGGGCAGTGATGTTTCTGCTGTCAAATGGCCTCAGTGCGCTAAACGTTCAGGTGACTAACGGAGATACGATTGTCCGAATCACATCTGAAGACCTGGCAGCGAGCACGAGTACAGTCGATGATCAGCCAGTAGCCACCAATGGCTCGTTGATCACAACATGGAATGCTTCTTTCAATGAGGACAGTGCTGGCAACTCGGTGCTCAATACCATTTTGCGCACGAAGCTCATTTCGTACGAAGATGTACAGCCGACGTGTGAGAACTTCCACGGTGGTATGAACTGGCCGCTCGACACCCCGTTGCTCTCCTTCGGGTTCAAATCGCATGACTGGCACCTCGATACGCTTCAAGCGGCGCTAGTCTCAGAACAGGAAATGGAGGTCACACTGGACTCAACGGCTCTCCCGGACGATTCGGAGCTTCCGATGAGTGTTAGCAAGGCCACGTACTTAATGCTAGCTGCAACACAAGTTCTCCCTGAGCTGCTGGACACAGTTTGGAGTGTGCCTCCGATTGGGTATGACACTTTTCGAGCCGCAATTAATGCGGAATATTCAGGCATTGCGGGTGAAGATCCTAGATATCCTGCTGGTTCACTACTGGGGATCTCTTCGACGGATTTTGTGTCTACTTCCACTCCATTACTACGGGAAATGCTGGCGAACTCATCCAATATCTCGGTT
>JAABLK010000270.1:0-14323 GCA_012295415.1 Phytophthora chlamydospora
GCGTGAGCGCACGTGGCGTCCATGTGGCGTGTTTTCAGGACCATGGCTCCGTATCGTGATGCGTTGGATGCCTTTGTTGGCGGATGGACTTGCTGATGCCAATCTCACTAGCGAAAGTAGAATCTGGACGTGAGTCGAAGCTGCAATGCATTGACAAGGGTTGATGGCAATAGGTTTTGGTCCTGCAGTGTCATATTTTCGAGCATGCAACGTGAGCGACGTCTGGCAGGTATCGCTTCAACATTCGTTTTGGTGAAGACTTTCGCGGAGTACAACACCTCGTTCGGTCGCTCTACACGCACTTGTGTCTGTAGCGACGAAGAAGTCTTCACGATTCAACAGCGAAGCGACACGGAGCCGTTTGCCCTTATCTGGCAAACTACCCGGATGCGCCCACCCGCTGGTCCTCAGGAGAACTCGAAAGTGGACAAGCAAGATGCTTGCTCGCTGTCAGCAGCACTGGCGCAAGAGTGACAGGAAGCACCCTCGGCGCGACAACGCGACCGAGTGTAGTGCCGTCGAACAGCCGCCTGTGAAGACGGTATCACGACAGCTGACAGGTGCACCAAGAGCGCGGACACTTTGACAGCGAAGTGCAACACGTACCAGTACACAGAACCGTATTCGTCTACACGAGCTCACCCAGATGTACACTGCCCAAGAGAGAACAACAAAATCAACCACTCCGCTCTCAAGTAGAGAAACTAGATGCTCTGCAGCAAAACAAAAGAGTCCTGTAAATACTAAAGTTTTCGTTCTTTGCTGGCTTCTCACAAAAACCCAAGCGTCTCCCCAATTCAAAAAATGAAAAATGATTGCAGCTCGCTTCCACTGCAGCAAGTCCATCCGCCAACAAAGGCATCCAACGCAACACGATACGGAGCCATGGTCCTGAAAACACGCCACATGGACGCCACGTGCGCTCACGNNGTAGAAGCGAATGTTCACACCACAATTTTCAAACGATCTCGCTTCTTCAGACGTGACCTCCTCCAGCCTTCGTGGATAGTCGAGGATAAGATCAGCGCCTTTGTGCGCCACCAAGGCTGCAAGACGTCCAGCTCGGAAGGCATGACACTCTGCGCTGCCATGACGAGAAGGTGTGGGAACTTCCAACGCATGCCTCTTGCTTCATTGCTTCAACTGTCATCCATCTGGGCCAACCAGCTGCTTTCGACGCGGAGTTGCCAAGACTCGGTGTATCCGGACAAAGTCTCCGCAACGTTTTGTTGGGCTGGGCTGCCCAGATCCGGCGTATCCGCGCCTGGAGCTGATAGATCCATCAACATGCCCGCACGCAGATCACCAGCGAGCGCTTTCAATGAACCGAGGCGTGCCACGCGCCCGAGGATATGATTGACCGTAAGCAGCTCACCATCGCGATAGCCTCGCCTGCAAAATTGCAGCGCAGTCTGGTCCTCGCTGTGCTGTCCCAGCACTGCTGTGTGAGGCGGGTGTCCTTTGACTGGCCAGATGGCTACCTCCTGGCAGCGAGCTGAGAGGCACGTCGCTCTGCTGCGGCCACGCAGGTCACCATTAACGCTGGCCATGCGGCGAGCTTGATTGATCGCCGCGCCGCGTATGGTAATCGTCGGGTCTGGCTGCTCCACGAGCGGTGGCTGCCTGCGGTTCCGCCTCGCTCTGCTGCAGCTGCTGCAGCTGTGGCGATGGCATCAAACCGAAGGCGGCACCGTCGCTAGTGGCCACCACCACCATCTTTTTCGGCCTGAACACCTCGATCTCGTGCCGACAACTTGCTGTGATGCCACCGCAGCAGGCAGCGCGCACACTACTACATGAAAATCCAGCCTTTCGGCGATCGCGCACGCCCCGTGCAACGGCTGAAAAATTGTGTTCAACACGTCGTGCGTCGGCGGCATTGCCCGAAGCAGCAACAGCAGTGGTCCGTCCCCGCCCGCCTCTGTCTTGACGTCGGGGCAACGCTTCTGACTGCTGTTGACAGCACGTAACGTCGCGACTCTGCGCGAAAGCGCTCCAGCTCTCGCTCGAGCCACCCATGCATCACCCGCGCGCGGTGCGACTTCCTTTCGAGCCATGTAGAAGACGCCTTTCACGACGGTGACAAGATCGTCATGTACGGTTCGCCAGCAGCCTGTGGAAACTGCGCTCCCCATACTTGTTCCAGTCTTTACGACACAAAATGTCTTGATATTTGTATTGAACAAGTTGAAGTTGAGGGTTGCGAAAGTCACTGCAACTCACTTGCGTTTTTTTAACAAACTTCATCTCGTTTTGTTTTTGCCACTCACCGACTATTGTTGCCGCTGTACTACGTTTCTCATACTGAGCGAGTCGATCTGCATTTCGAAAGCCTCGAGGTTTTCTGGCAGTCCACAAAGTGTGTGAGCCGCGAGCTCTCGGCGTGTCGGCCACACGGGGCCGCAGCCCTTGTCAGCGCCTGAGTAGTATTCGAGACTGAGGTGTCCTTTCTCAGGGAAGCCCCCGTCCTTGAGCCACGAGTAATTGAGTTCCCAGCCAGGAATCTTCTCGTCGCGACTCCATCCGAAAGTCTCATTTTGCCAGTTCTCACCCGGTTCGTCGATAGCGAGCCGTACAAGAGCCTTGGCCACTTCTCTCTCTTCGTAGCGTGCGAGCGCGAGCTCGTAGTAGTTATCAGGCCACAATGGCGTCAATACGTTCAGCATACCTAGACGATAGAGCGCCTGAGCGGCCTCATCGTCCGTCAGAGCGGACAGAACGCCGCTAAAGTTGTGTAGATCCGTCACTCGGTCGAAGATGGTGCACACGAGCTCGCAGCGGGAGGTCGCGAAGGCGACAGGCCAGGCTGCTAACAACTGAATTGCTTGCTGTACAGTTATCCACCGCGTGGACAAACACCACTGAATGTTGAATAATAGTCGACGCGCTGTGCAGACATTCAGTCCCGTAGGTATCGCCGGAGTTGCTTGGCGCTGTGGGTCGCTCGATTCCCCGTCAGCTCCACCGTCTTCACCACCTTCAGCGCTTGAGCCACCCTGCTTCTTCTCCTCAACACTTGCAGTTGCCATTCTGTCGTCAGTATCGCTATCCAGCTTGGAAAAGCTGGACTGTTCGGCCGGTAATGGTGTCAGCTCCATGGATCGGTTCAATCCAGCGCCAAACTCGATGTAGTTCCTCAGCGTGTTCATCTTTTCGTACTCCTCGAACACCTTTTTGCTAAACGGGCGTTGTGGTGGGAAGATCAACGATGCTGCCACCGAAGGTTGCGGAGTAGCGGGAGGAGCTGATACCGAATTTCTGACGCCTCGGACATTCTTCACGACTCGTGAAGCTGTCGGTGTCGCTGGAGAAGACACCCCCATGCCAGGCGCCATTCGATCCAGTTGGCAAAGCTGCAGTACTTGCTCAAAGCGTTTCCTGGAAAGCGGGTGGGCTGGTGAACGCCCGAGCTGGGTGTAGTCGAGCTCCAAGTAGCCGAACTTTGGTGCCGTGTCCAGAAACTTTGGCTCCAAGACGAAGGGCTTTCCGTGCAGCACTTCGTTTCGAAAGCCGTGGTAGTTGTTGTGCTGGCTCGTGTCTTTCAAGCCTCCTTTCTTACGTAAGAAAGCAGTGCGATTACTGTTCTCCACGAGCTTGCGCAGCGTTATCCTGTCCAGGTCGTTGCTCAGATCAATCCGATAGTGGCCCGACGCCAGTCCCAGCATGGGCGGTAGCGCCTGGCCCATGAGGTGCTGCACACGCAGCCGGTCTGAGGGGCCGAGGTTGCGTTCCATCAATGTGTAGGCGTTCCGAGGATCAACCATGTGAGGTAGTAGCGCAATAACCGCTTGAGAAGGATCACACACGTCACGAACCGCTTCCAGCAGAAGCTGCGCTTCGTGAGCCTTGAAGATGAGGCCTGTCTTGGCCATGAGCAGCATCTGCGTCTTGTTCTTGCTCATTGAAATGTTCTCAATGAGCCTCTCCACGCCTGCCTCGGAGTGCGCGCTATCGTTGCCCGACGACACGTGTAGATCCACAAAGTCGAGTTGCAGCCGTCCCTCAGTGGGGATCTCGAAGGACAGATTGGTTTCAACATCGACGCATTCACGAGCAAAGCCGCCGTCAATCTCGTCCAGATTGAAGCTCTCCATGAGCTCCACAAACTCATCCAGTTCGATCGTTCCAGTCCCGTCAAGATCATACAGCGCCACATAGCGCGGCACTTCTTCATCGCGGAACTGAAGCCCCAGCTTGCGCATGCCGAAGCGCAGCTCGGTCTCATCGATAAACCCCGAGTCGTCCTTATCCAGCTCGCGAAAGAGCTCTTCCAGAGACGATCGATCTAGGCGGCGCGACACCATCTCTCGAGCACTAGGAGCCTCCACGTCGGTCAGAATGCCTGCCGTTTTAAGCAGTCGGCGCCTCACTTCGAGGCCCTCTTGGGTCTCGCGCAGCTCGACTCGGATGTTACGGCGTTGCTTGTTCATCGTCGACGTGTGGACAATGGACAAGAACTTGCACCCTTGCTTGGTATTGGCGACTCGCAGCAGCTCGAGTGCAACCGCGCGCTCGTACGGGATCTCCATGTTGAGATCATAGCTTCCCGTGGGGTCTGCCGGGTCGAAGGAGCCGTCACCGTCACCGGAGGCGTCAAAGTTGCAGCCTTCGAGAGAGACCGAGAGCTTCTTGCTGTCTGCACAGGCAGCAGCAGCGTGCAGCAACGCCCTGCCGCCCATATTCCCGAGCGGATTGCCACCCAGTGCTAGCTCGGTAAGTGGCAGGGCGTTGTTGATCTTGAGCGCACTTGCGATCGCGAGGGCACCCTGAGCAGGGATATTATTGTGGCTCATGTCCAGGCGCTGTAGTGTGGTGTTGGAGAGCAGCGCGTCGCCTACGGCCTGTGCACCAGCATTGCCGAACGCGTTGTACGCCAAGTTGAGCTCCCGCAGCCCAGAGTTGTAGGCAAGAGCTCGCCCGATCTCCACAGCACCTGCAAGCCGCAGGTAATTCCACGACAAGTCCAGCGAAGTGAGTGTACTGTTGATGCTGATCATCGTGGCGAGCGCTTCACCGCCAGTGGTGACCGAGGGTCGAACAATGTTGAGGTGCTCGCTGCTGCCCACCGAGTTTCGTGAGACGTCGAGCGTCTGTAGCGATTTGTTGGAATGAAGCGCCCGAGCGAAAGGCACGAGCTCTCCATCGTCAACATCGGCGCTGGCGAGACGAAGCGTTTGCAATCTGCAGGACGCCGACCCCAGATACGACGCCAGTGCGTGGGCGGCGTGGCTGTCGACTTTGTTCTCCGACAGGTCCAGGTGATACAAGTCGGACTTGGTGACAACCACGTTGACGAGAGCTTGCAATCCCCGGTCACGGAGACGGTTGTTGCGAGCGTTGAGCCCCGTGACCATGGGCAAGTCCAGCAGACAATCGGCGAACACGCACGCGAGGTCGTCGCCTATCGCCATGTGCGAGACGTTGATTTCTGGCGAGAAGTAGTGGCGAATGATGAGTCGAATGCATGGCGGCAGGTCGCGTTCAAGACAAAGCGTCGAAAACTTGTGTCTCGCTGTGAAAGGCTCGCCGCTCAACACACTGCCGACGCCGTTACGCTGCCCGGGACGCGAAGAAGAAGACGGCGTGGTGCCTAGCTGATATCTGCTCGAGCCATTGCTTTTGTTCAGACCGCGACTGGCAGACTCGGTGGACTGGAAAGGAACAACCGTGGCACTGAAGTTGCTGTCTTCGTCTCGCGTACTGTGTTGCAGTCTATTCTTCTCCTGCTCCGCAAGAAACTCGCTGAGGGGCTCGAGAGAGACGTACTTCTGCGCTGCGAGCTGACGGAAGATCGCGTAGCACTCGCTTTTCGCCGCCTTGCCGAAGTACTTGGCCTTGGCTTCAGCCGTCACTGTGATAGCTCGCTGCGAGACGCCGCGGCCGGCTCGAATTGGAGTTGCCAGGTCCAGCAGAAGCGGATCGAGGGCAGTTGACGCAGGCAACGGAAGCTTACTGAGACGCAGAAACTTGTTGCCCGCCGACTCGCTCTCAGTGCGCTTGGCGCGAGCGAGTGCCGGCAAGCTGCGGCGTAGCTCTGCATCGATTTCCCAGTGCTTGTTGATGCGCGAGATGTCCCACTTGTCCCGCCCCCTTTCCGGCGATGGCGGCGTTGAAGAGCCGCCGTCCTCGACTGGTGGCGCGTCCTTGCCTGGCATGCGAGATACTTCCTCACACGATACTGCTGTGGACACGTTGACAGTCGAGTAGCAGCAGTAAGTAGCAGCGTGAAGGAGCAAAGAGCGACTTGCTTGTCAGTCACGCCTGACGCCTATTTCGAGCCGCGTCGTTTCGTGCGCACAATTGTACCGCTATCTGGGTGCAACTTGAAGTGCCTCATTGCTCATGAAGAGAGCTACCGAGGGTGTGCGAAGCAACGTGTCAAACTCCGCACGATGGAAGTGACGCAATGGCCACGGAGCGGTCCAGGATCCATTGCCCGGCAATGGACAATTGAGCTCAAATTAATCGCGCGTCCGCAATCTCTGATCCTTGTCGCGGCTCCGACTGGATCCAGTCACACGCTCAGCAGCCATACACCGCGCGCGCCCCAGCAGCAGGTTTCTACGGCGACCGAGACAAACCTGGTGCAGGCCACAGCCCTATATTTCGTCGTAAACTTGGTGAAGTGAGCGCCCTGCTGATTGGCTGGCTGGGCGTCCATGCGGCGCCTGGCGTGCCTTGTCTCCGCACGCAAGCATGCATGCGGCACTCTGGCTAGCGCCGCCTACAGATTCGAAAAGGCTCGAAAGTCTGGTTGCCGCCGCTTTTGCCTTGCAAGCGCGCCCACCGTCTTGAGCTCCGCTGAATAATGGCACCACTGTCGGTCCTGTCTGACGCCCCCTCGCGCAAAATGACTGGGTTCCAGTATGCCGTTTGCCTGATATCTCGGCAGCGTAGCGTTGTCGTTTTGCCTTTTTGAGACTTTCCTTTCCATTCCCCTCAGTAAGGCCCGCACTTTCAGTACCGGAATTACTGTAAAGCCGCAGTTTCGAAGGGCGACGGTACTGCGGGTGGGACCAACTGCAATATTCAGTCGCAACCGTCGCCAGCCAAGGGGTCGGGCACGAGTCCTGCTGGTGCCGAAACTCCACGGGCGAGAGCGCATTCTGCTATTTACCGAGGGACTCGCTCGCTTGCGGCAATTTCTTGCGGCAGTCCGTTCAACGCAGCAGCAACAGCGCGGCGCGTCGCGACTCGGCCCGGCGCCACCTCGACGCGGTTAAACGAGCACTGTCCTCCATCGGCATTGCCACAGGAACAGAGACCAAGGCACCAGTTGACCGGTTAGGTGTTTGCCATCGATTGAACACGCACTTTCCACTTTGGCTCTCGAGTTGTGGCTAAAGCGACAGGGGCAACTTCAGGTTTCCAAGCGGCAATGTACGAGGGGATGTCCACCCCGCAGGCCGACAAGACGATGCCGCTGCCGCGAATGTCCGACTCGGAGGCCAAGACGCTATCCAACGAAAGTCGCCAGTCCGCGGCTTCAACAGGCCATGGCGCGCCGCGTGAAGAAGAACCGGAGGACGCCCAGCGCATCCCCATGATCCCGCTCATGGGGCAGGGCGCCGCCAAGTCGGTGGCCTCCAGCGTGGTCTCGCGACTCAGTGTGGGCTCACGTATGTCGCTCAATCAATTGGGCGGATCTCACACAGGAGGACAACTCCGAAGACGTCCACTTTCGACCTTGTCCAGCAAGAAAAGATCCTTCTACAACGCCACCAGCAACCCAGCACTACGTGGCAAGATGCCGCTCGTGCCGCGCCACTGGCTCAACGCGCGCTTCCGCCATAACACCTTCTTCGCTCGGCGGTTGGTGCACACGGGGCTGCCATTGGCCTTCGTGCTGGCCGCGGGGCTGGGCTTCTACTACTTCTACAAGCCCAAATGGCTGGTACTTAACTCGTCGTTGGCGCCCAATGACTACGGCTTCATGCTGCACTCGCCTCGACTCGTGTACACGTTCCAGGCCTCGAGCTGCGAGAACGTCGTGGGCTTCTCGGCGCTCATCTACCACACGTTGCCGGCAGTCATCTTGCTGTGCTTGCCAGGCTCAGGCTGGCGTCTTTTTGAGCCGTTCAAGCGCGACGAGGTCACGACGTCGACGGCTGCTGCCCCCGGAGCGCAGACAGACAAGATGGACGTGGAAGCAGGTAACGGCGGGATGGATCTGGACGAGGACGAGGAAGATGAGGGCAACCTGACCAAGATCAAGCGCCGGCTTGTATTCCAGTTCTGCGAGCTGGTCGCGGTGCTGCTGCTCATCTTCCAGGCCATCGTGGTCATGTTCTTCCTCTACATGTTCTTTAAGGGCGGCGTCTTCACGTGCAACATGCACGCGGTGCAGCTGTTTGCTCTGGTCAGTGTCGTGTGCTTCGTGTGGATTTTCACCGAGCTCCAGTACTTCGCGCGCTTCCGTGAGCATGTGAAAATGCTGCTTGGCGCTTTCCAGGAGAGCGACCAGACCGGCGACGTGCGCAACCACGTCATGGACCCCGGTGTCGATCAGCTGATGAACCAGTCCGACAAGGCGCTGGCGGTTGTGCGCAAGCGGCTCTACAAAGCCACTCGACAGGGAGATCTGCGTGAAATGCGCGACATCTTGGACTACGCGGAGGCCGCAGGCTTGACGAGCGAAGAGCAAGGCTTCCCGCGCAAGAGCTACGCCACAGCTTCTCTGTTCCTGGGCTTTTTCGCTCAGTCTCGCAAGAACCCGGTGCATGTCGCGGCCTACCACGGCAACATTCGAGCGCTGGAGTTGCTGGAGGCTCGCGGCTTTGACGTCACGGCCATGGACAAGTTCAGTCGTGTGCGGTTCTCCACTGGAGACCTCTTCTGGTACTTCGCTCGGTTCTTCGTTGCGCGCCCCGGTGTCGATGGAGGAGGAAGCGATGAAGAATCGGCGGCATCGATTTTCCGCACGACGTTGGTAACTCCGCTGCATTGCGCCGTTTCCACGGGCCAACTCGAAGCTGTTCGCTGGCTGCTTCAACGCGGGGCATCAGCACGGACGCTGGCCCGGTCATCGTACCGGTCGGATCGAGTCCCTCCTCTCTTTCTAGCGGAACATCCCGACGTTGTCCGCGAGTTGCTCGTGCATGGAGCTGATCCTCTGGCCGTTCCGGACCCTGGCTTCATGAACACGCTGACGGCTCTGCAGCTCGCGTACCTGCGCAGCAACTACGCTGTGGCGCAGGAGCTCGAAGAATGGGGCGGTGACGTCGCGCTGACGCCATTCCACTCGGCTGCTGGCAGGAACGACGTCCTGGCCGTCCGCAAGTTCCTGCGGAAGAAGACGGACGTGGATTGCTTGGGCGAAATGGGCTACGTGGGCCTGAATCGCCGCACTCCGCTGCACTGGGCGGCAGTGAGTGGCGCGCTTGAGGTGGTGGACCTGCTGCTAGAAGCTGGCGCCGACCCCAACTTCCAGGACGCGAGCGGGCGCTCCCCGCTGCACTGGGCGGCGCGCCTGAATCGAACCGATGTGGTGCGCTCGCTGCTTCAAGCTGGCGCGGACCCGAAGATGGTGGACTTGGACTTCATGACGCCGCTGACGTGCGCTGCCTGTGGGCTGGACGCCACGCGCGAGATGTTTGGCGTTTTGACGGCTGCCGGTGCGGATATCAACTACCAACTGCCGACCACAGGAGACACGGCACTGCACATCGCTGTTCGCGAGGAGAACGAGCAGTCGGCGCTTGCGATTCTGGCCAACGGCGGCAACCTCATGAAGATGAACATCGAGGGCTTGCGGCCGCTGGACTGCACGACGTCGACGCGGCTGCTGTTTGAGATCAAGCGAGCGGCTGGGCAGCGCGACGTCATGATCAGCTACACGCACTCGCACGCCGAGTTCGCCAAGAAGATCCGCAAGGCGCTGGAGGACGCGAACGTGACGACGTGGCTGGACTTGATGGACCCCAGCGGCATCGGCGGCGGCTCGGTGTGGCGCGAAGAGATCGCGCGAGGCATCACGAACGCGGCCGTGGTGCTGTGTCTGCTGACCGAGGACTACGCGCAGTCCGAGTGGTGCTTGAAGGAGTTGGCCCTGGCCAAGCAGGTCGGCACGCCCATCCTGGCCGTGTCCACCGAGGGCGTGAGCATTGGCGAGGACCTGCAGGTGTATCTGTACACGCGCCAGCTCGTGCCGTTCGAGCCTGCCATCACGCAGACCAGACGCAACAGCACCAACGTGCGGCAGATCGAGTACGACTACGACGAGGCCAAGTTCAAGGCGCAGTTCCGCATGCTGCTGGACGGCGTGCGCGACGAGATCGAGAAGAACCGCGACGCCGTGCAGCAGAAAAACATCGCCAGCAGCCGGCGCAACCACGGCGGACTCAAGCAGACCGCGACGGGGACCATCTTGGCGACGACGGGCGGTGGCGGGTTCTCGCGGCTGTTCCAGCAATGGGACCCGGAGGCCAGCGGCGCGCAGAAGCAGTTTGTCTTCCTGGCGCACGGCGACAAGCACACCGGCTTCGTGCAGCAACTGTACCGCGAGCTGACGGACTCGGGCATCGTGTGCTACGGCGACCGCAACGTCGAGGGCCAGGACTTCGAGGACCGCATCCACGCCGCGCAGGAGGCCATCCTCCGCTGCACGTGCTTCCTGGTCATCCTGTCCAAGCAGACCATCAGCAGCGAGCTCGTGCGCGACCAACTGGCGTTCGCAGAAGACAAGGGCCGGCCCATCTTCCCCATCGCGCTGAACGACCTGGACCCGGGTCTCGACAAGCGCTACTCGCTCGCCCGCAACGAGCTGTTCCATTTCATGGGCAACGGCATGAGCTTCAAGCCCAGCGCCGATCGACTCGTCCAGGGTCTTCGTCGCCACTACACGGCTCGCGACGACACCCGCGGCACGGTGCTCGACAACGGCACGCGCATCGCCAGCGCCAACACGTCGTTCGTGTCCTTCACCTTCAGTGAACCGGGCAGCAAGGACCACGACCACGAGGCCGCGGGCGAGCCGATCATCCAGGAAGGAGTCGTGCTGCGCGAAAGCACCGACGTGCTCCGAACCAGCAGCAGCGAGCCCAGCAGCGAGGCGGAGTCGACCACAGTCACCCGCAACTTCGAGTCCATCTCGGGCATGGACGACGTGCAGCTCGACCTCTCGAGCACGCACGTCCGCATGTAGGCAGGCGACCCCAGTAGTGTACCAAGCAAGCAACCATAAACTAACGCATTGCGCAAGGTACTTTTGTAAAGGTTGCTTCGAGTTCAGTGGAGGTACCGTATTGCTGCTTGGCAAACAATGGAGACTGTACCGGTACCTTTCATTTTGTTGGATAACTCATCGCAGGACCTCGAATTGACAAGACCGAGGAGATGCATCCGCTATCCAGTCGCACCTAGCATGAATTTAAAGCCTCAGCTAGAGCCGAGATGCGAGTTTCTCGACGCGCCTGTGAGTATGTCTTCTCCATCCCACGACTGGATCACAATGCACTGGAAAACTCAGAAGTGGCGTTGTGCTGTACAAGCTTTCTTGGATTAAATAATAGTTATGTTGTGGGGATTGCTTATCTACATCTCGAGCTGGAAGATGAGGTCGTCCTTGTTGTCCTGCTCGTCGTCGGACTCCTGGTGGGTCCAGGCCGTGAGCAGCGAGGATGAGGCCGTGGACGTGTCCGACAGGTCGGGCGCGTCGTCTAGCGGAAAGCCATGAGGCAGCTTCAGGTCGGGGCTGTAGTACGTGTTCGCCTTGCTGGCCTGGTAGTAGCAGCCCTCCCCCTCCCCGTCCTCGTCGTCCTCGTCACTGTCTTCATCACTGTCCTCGTCGTCCGACTCGGCCGCGAGCTCGTCGATCCCGCGGCGGATGGACGCGAGGAAGTCCTCGGGCTCGTCCTGCTGGTTGGGCGCCAGCTGGGTGGCCTCCTCGTCGCATTCGGGGCGAAGACGCAGCGCCTCGTCGAGATCGGTGCAGCTTCCCACGACGGCAATGGGGTTCGAGTGGCGCCGCGTGGAGGTTGCCGGGGCAACAGGGGCCGAGAGCAGGTTGTTCTGGCGGAGGAAGGCGCCGGCGGGCTGGAGCGGAAGCACGTCGCACATTCGCGGGGGAAGGTCCGGTTTGGTCTTGGGGCGGCTGGCTTGCGCGAGAGCGAGCGATTCGATGAATGCCGCGTCTACTGGAGCAAAACGGCCGAGATAAGGCCGGCGTATAGCCGTGCGTACAATCGTACTTAGTGCGGAGCGTTTCCGGTGCGAACCACGAGATTCGAACAAGCCTCTATGAATACATATTCAGCCGCGGTACTTTTGTGCCGGATTGATAGATGCTGGGGTTGAGTGACCTGCGAGAAATGATATTGTGAGCAAATTTGCAGAGAGTCGGAGAACGGCCCGGACTTGTGCACAAAACGTCTCAAAGCGGGGCCAGCCACGTCGCGGCGACGTGGCTGGCGACGCGTGCTCGCGCAGCTTGATCAGCCAGCCGCTGGTGAGTAAGCCGCGCCGCGGACGTGGGTGGTCAGGGGGTTCGCACTCGACGGCGCGGGGGCAACTCGGACGCTGCCGCCGGCAAAATGGTGGCAAATGGTGGGTAACGACGCTCTGGGGCGGACTGACTTGGATTCACTATAATGAAGCCCGCAAACGTGTTTCGACCAGAAGCGGCAACTTGAACTCGTGTCTGGCGCAACGCCACGGAGGACGCATTCAAAACGTGACTTGGATTCACTATGGAATAAGTTCAAGCGGCTGGCCGCTTGCGTATCTTTTTTTCGTTCGTCGCAGGTGTAGCCACACCGGTTGGTGGAGCCCAAGCAATGCAGAGCCACTGCGAGAACAGCGCTTGCTCGCTGGCTTGGGCCTGCCAGCCGGCGGCATCGGCGACCGAATCAACCCGCTTCGCCGGCTCTACGTGGTTTGTTGTGCGCTGCAAAAACGACAGCAAATTCTGGTGCCTTGCCCGCCGGCTTCTTCTGACGCTGGCAAAGGACCGGAATGCGCCATCCCCCCGTGTTCGTTTGCGTTGGATCGCCCAGTTGAAGCTAGCCGCGGACTGAATTTGCCTCCTCAAATCCCGCACCTGCAAGCAGCAGGCGTTAAACCTCGTGCCGTCAGCGGCAACTTCAAGCGCCCAGCAGCGAGCGATCGGGCGTCAAATCTCCAGAGGGCCACTCAGCTGCGTGCGAGCTTTGCCTTCGGCCGAGGTTTCCGATCAGCATTCGTTGCTGCATCGGACAAGTTTCGGAGCACAAGTTGGTTGCTCCGGGCTGGAATTGCCCGAAGCCTGCGACCAGGTATTGCTACTATAGAACCAGAGCTTGAGTTCGATGGCCCGCGCTCAGAGCGAGCTAGCTCATCGATCGATGGGTGAGCTTGTTGCAAGCAGTGAAGGTTTCACGACGAGCCTGCATCAGCTCATGTAGACACCCGAATCCAGCGAGCTCAAAATTCACGCCGTTACCAGGCAGCGTGGACAATGAGATGCCGCGACAATTGCTATTCCGGTGCTGCCACTTGCAACCACCCCAACTCGGCCGGGCGGCAGACATTGGGGGGCATCACAATTGGCAAATGGAAAACGTTGTGGACCTTCGGACGAAAAAATGCCGACAACCAGAAGTCACTTAAAACAGCAGCTCGAAGCTACGCTGATCGTCCTTATCCGCAGACACGTTGAATCGCTCTGTGCCAGCAAGCGCTATACGCATGTATACGTCTGCACCTTTCAACTTCAAAGCTGCAAATTCCAAGTTCAATGTACTGCAAAATGTAAATTCAAAACAGCAAATCCTGACTAAAGCCTGGCGTGAGAATTATTGAATTTGCTTGCTCGCCAACCAGAACACTGTATGCCCTGCATCTGTGCACGTTGTACACGCTCGAGTTTCCTGCCAGAGCCATACAGATGAAGGCACCTTGTACACGCTCGAGTGCCATGGTTTAGCTCCCGAAGGAATCCATTTTCGAGATGGAAAATGTTGTTCCGTCTCGGCAGGGCAACCCCGACGCCCTCCCTTCCCATCGTCCTTCCCCGGTATGCGAAGGAGGTTGTCTAATAGAATGTGGGGTGCTGTTGGGCTTGCTTCTCGCCGTCAATTCTTACCCACGCTCAACGCTGACCACTGCAACGATAGCGAATTATGCGAGCAGTCACATTTATTGTTGAGGAAGAAGCAAAACGCTTCGCAGGCACAGCATCGAGCGAGGCCAAGCGCAAACCGTGTCAAACTGGCCGCAGTGTAATGCTTGCATGGAGAAGCTGGCCTGAGGCGCCCTCTCTTCTCGAGGCCTGAAGGTGCGAGGCCAGCGGTAACCTCTCGCACGCTGGCCATAGCTCCTCAATTGATACAGGGAATGCGTGGCGCAT
>JAABLK010000270.1:14423-37738 GCA_012295415.1 Phytophthora chlamydospora
AGTTCAGCTGCTGCTTCGCGACAAAGCCCTCGCCAGCCTCCTATTGGCAAGGCGCTGCCGTGACACCGCACTACAACAACGCTGCTGTTAAGAGCACCTAGCGCCTGTGGCGCTCAGGTGTGCGTCGGACCTGATCTTCTCCAGCCCTGCTCGCAGCGACCCACATCTCGTGATCACATTAACTTGAGAGGAGTCCAACGCGCTGGCCTTCCGCTTTGTGCTGCACGAAGCACGAGTAGCTCAAAGGAATTGTCGGCTATGCCGGATGAGAGCAAACGGAGCTTTGCGTGACTCACTTGACCTTCTCGAGCCATCCGAGTTGAAGGGAGGACTATGAAATAGGCAGAGAAATAGTGTCGGGTTCAGCAAAATAGCCCCCAGCATCTAACCGCCGTTGACTTGCACATTGGAAGTGTCGTTGTCAGCTCGTGCCACATTACCCTTAATAATGTCCAACTACAGTCCGATTTAGTCTCTCCGCCCAGTGACTGGCTTTTATGAAGTCTGTTACACATGCCAAGTAGAGAGCGTCCCATCCCATGGGCATACAAAGCTCAAGTCAACTTTTTCCTTACCCACTGGTCTATTTTTCCTCACTTTGCGTGATGGAGAGCTCCTCGCAAGCCGAGGACGCCACGGCGGCCATGGAGCTGGCGCGTAACCTGCCGTCGCTGGTGGCGCAGCTCAAGGCTCTGCGTGAAGACATGGAGCGCAAGTCCAAGCTCTACGACTCGCTGCTGCAGCAGGCGCAGGACCCAAGCGCCAGTACCAATGCCCAAAGTCCTCCCAATGCTACAGCCAATGCCCAGTCGCCCCCTTCTGCTCCACTCGACATGAGCCAGAGCGGCATGCGCGGCAGCATCTTCACGCCTTTCGCCAACTCTCAGTTGGATCCTCGGGCCAGCCAGATGTCGCTAGAGGACCTGTCGGCGCTGGACGGTGCGCTGGAAGACGCGCACTACGCCAACACGTTGGTGAGTCGCCAGTCGTCCATCATGATGCGGCAGCAGCATCAACAACATCGACCGGTTCCTCGTCGATCTCAGCAACAACCAAGAAACAGCTACTTGCCGATGGGAAGGGTGGGTCCGGATAACTATACGGTCATCTGGGTGAGCGGCGAGTGCGGCATCTCGCTGCGCAACTTCTCGAGGAAGGACAACAAGGTGGGCGCCCAGATCGCCGTGTTGCAACACGCGGACGGAGTCACGACAGGCATCAGCAATTGTCGCCTGGGCGACCAGCTCGTGAGTGTCAATGGCGACAAGGTGGACACGCTGCGGTTCCGAGAGATCGTCGAGAAGCTCAAGACCACGAGACGCCCCATCTCTCTGGGATTCAGGACCAACGCCAATGTACAGACGTCACCACGAGCGGCGTCGTCGCCGCCGACAAGCTTTAGCAACTCGACGGGCGGATCCAGATCCAGCAGCTTCTTCTCGCGAGACTCGAAGAAGAAGCAGAAAAAGGGGTCTGGTCCGCCCTCGGTTGAGGACCGACATTCCGTGAGTGGAGGAAGCCACCCCAAGACGAACGGGTACTTCGACGAGGATGAAAGCAGCGACGTTGTCCACGAGATCATCGACCACCCAGGCTACGCAGACTTGGCGAGCAGCCAGCTGACCAGGTCCAGCAGCGGCGAGGCGGCAGCGGCGGACCGCGGCACGACCACGTCGGTGCAGTCGTCTTCGTCCACGCTGTCGGACGACGTGGAGATGTGGTGCAGGGAGCAGGAGGAGATGCACAGTGACATCATCGTGCTGCTCACCGAGACCGTCATGCGGTGCGAAAAGCTGCAGCAGGAGAACATGGACCAACTGCAGAACCTCATGCAGCTCTCCGCGAACAGCCCACGCCCCAGCGACAGGAGCAGCGCAGCGTCATCATACGCAGGCACCGAGCACGCTGGCAAGGCGGACAACGAAGACGACGTGCTGGACACGGACACCGTCGTGTCTGCGGCAGTCTCGACAACTTCACCCAGGGCGTAGAGCAAGCGGGTCGCCCGAAATCCTGGGCTGGACAGCTAATTGGGTAGGATTCTGGGGTGGGGCTGGCTCGATGTGTTGTTCGCCGAGCTGTGCCCTGGTCCAGTCTACGTATTTGTCACCTACAGCTAGCATCATGGTGACCCCAGAGTGTGTTGACAAGGACAGTCGATTGGCGTGCAAGATGAATCTGTGCAGCTTGGAGAGAGATAACAACAGCGACGGTTAATATCATCTACCTAGTGAGTACTTCAGTAATTAACATGAAGGACTTGCACCCGCTCTCCTTCATTGGCGTGGATTTCACCAAGTACACATGTAGTTGGGGCAGCTGGGGGCAGCACCTACACTGCAGATCGATGTCGAGTTCAAAGTGGTAAACATTCATTGTTGACGTCCAAGGCGCTTTTGAAGGTGACAAGTTACTGACTTCGACGTGAATGGGACGGCAAAGCTGTTCAAGTTCAGCGTCTCAAGTGGCGCGAAGCCAGCTAACTGAACGACATCTTCTTTACTTCTTCACGAATGAGGCACATTGTAGCGCGCGAAAACGCTTTCGCACGCAGCAGACTTGTTGCAACGCCTCAAGGTTATGTATGCCCTTTGCTGCTTCGAGGGAAGTAACGCGTACAGCTCCGGCGGGGGCTCGCGAGCCAGAAGATTTACCAGCCCGAGATGCTCTAAGCCTATCGTGTGTCCGATCCCGCTTTGATCTTGGTCAACAGAGACCGGGGCGCGCAGCTCGAACAGCGAGGCTAATTGGTCGCCCAAGAGATTTGATGCTCCGCGAGACCCGACGGTGCGCGTAAAGACGACCTGCCGATTCGCCGCGAGCACCTTTGTTCGTGCGCGCTTTCCTCATTCTCATTCCCTCACCGCGTCGTCCAGCATCGAGCTTTTCGCGTTGAACGCTGGTCGGTGACATCAACCGAGCTGCAACGACAGCGGAGCCCGGATACAGGACTAGCAAAGGAATTCGGCATTCGCAGTGCAGGAACCGGAATTTCCAGACACCCGCCATGATACGCACACACAGGTCTCTCGAAACGATGTCGAGTTGTTCAGAAGTTACGACTTGCCTGTCCGAGGGCTCGACGGAATGCACCCTCTCGTCGGGGACGTGCCCGCCCTGCGTGTACGCGCTTTCGGGTGGAGACTTCTCCTGCTATAGTCGCGACACGTCCGGCGACTGCCCGTTTTCAGCGGCGTACGCGGAGTGCGATAAGAGCTCTTCGTCGACGACCACAGCGTCGAGTGAGAGCAGCGGCAGCAGTGAGTCTACGCCCGCGAGTACGACAAAAGCTCCAGCAGCGACAACCGCGACACCGACGAAGGCACCGACCACGGCTCCGGAAGTGTCGACGTCCGGCACTTCGAGCTCACCTAGCAGTCAGGCCAGTTCCGATGAAAGCACGTCGACGGCGGCAACCTCGGCTCCGTCGACTTCGACGACGACGTCGAGCAGTTCAGACGCGACCCAGTCGGCCAAGACGCCGACTGGCAGCTCGGCCGACAGCTCGAGTGACAGCAGTGCCGAGAAAGCGTTGACCAGCACCAATACAACTACTTCCGGCTCGCCGGCGGTGGTCAACTTGGCTCTCATCGGAGGCGCCGTGGTTCTCGTGGTGATTGTCATCGCGTTCGTAGCCCGTCGGGTGACCAAGAAGAAGAGGAAGATGTACGCCACGCAGGAGCACACGGTCTCGTCGCACAACAGCGCGTGGTCCGACAGAACGCTGAACACTGGAAACTCGGGCGGCAACCTGTACTCGACGTACAGCTACAAGGACCAGTCCGGCAAAGACAACGGCATTTCGATCATGTCCGACTCGCAGGCTAGCAGCACGTACGGCCCCGGATACCCAGGCCAACCAGGCTCGGAGCAGAGGTCGACGGCCGACTTCTCAAACTTCGGTGGTCACTCCCAGTACACGGAGGATTCCCAGTATTACTCCGACTACAGCGTGAGCACGGGCCCGGAGCTCTTGGCCGCCGGCGCGGTGGCTGGAGCTCAGCACCACTACGCCAACAACGGAGTACCTCTGTCCACCAGGGCAGGCAGCAACTTCGTGGACGTGACCGCAACGTCAGCGAACAGGGACTCGGAGCTCGACTCGATGCGTTCAGGACAACAACCGCTCACTGTGAGCCAGCTGATGCCTACGGCCATCGAGGAAGACGAAGAGGAGGCGTACGCCACGCGAAGAAAACCTGCGCACTACCAGCCGTCCACGCGCGGAGTGGACCCGCGCGCTTACAACCTACAAGCGGGCGCTGTGCCTCCTACGAGCAGGAAGCCCCAGATCTTCGCGACGTCCGGCGTCTCGGATGCGAGCAGCATGAGAAGCGACTACGACATTGTGGATCCGATCACAATGCAGGACGTCGAGGCCCGCAACACCGAGATGCTGGCGGAGGACAGTCGCTACCCCAAGTTCTCGTTCGAGTCGGAGACCGATATTTACGATGGTTCGTCGTCTGGGGAGGAGAGCGACGACGACCGGGTGCGACAAGGAGAGCACACGATCTGAGGAGCCGGTCACTGTCAAATCCAATGCTGTGTCAAACTGGGCGTCGCTCAAGGTTTGCTCTGCGAATGTCGTGTCCCCGTCGCCGGACTCTGTAGAGTCTCCGTTTGCATCACCGCAACATTATAGTACATAGTGCGGGAACTGTGAGCATGCTGGTAGAGAGCGACGGGCGTCTTGGATGCCGTCTACCTGTCGATCTCCGCTGTAGGAAAGTTTTTAATGAATTCGTGTTTCGTTGCTCATCGTCGTTGGGTATCCGTGACTTTGTGCAATTCTATTCAGCTGGCGCGAAACCTGGTTGCTTGGTGTTGAACACTGGTCAGTGCGCGTTGGGAAGGATGACTGCCGTTTGCCAGGCTATCCTATGCGCTATTCCGGCGGCAATCGCGTGCACAGAGTCCAGCGTGAAGCGAGGATTCAGATATTGAAGAGAAAATTTACCAGCGACGTTGAGCTCGTTGCAGGGCCAGTCGATGCCAAGCGCGCCTTTACCCTTTACGCTTCAGCTTTCAGCTTCGTCCCCACCATCATGTTGGAGCTGTCCATTCATAAGGGTGTCGTTGTTTTTCAATAATTAGTGGAGCTATTCTCTCTTACCTACATGCTTTTTGCTCGTCGTCAGTTTCTTGCTCTTACCAACTCGACGTCGGCATTAACGAGTTGATGCTGGTGGTGTTCCTGCCGACTACCAGTGATGAAATAGGCGGCAGCACCGCTCGAGACTCTCGCCGCAACGGCGGGAGATAAATGGGTTGAGACGCAGCACTGTTGCTGGTAGGAACGGCACCAGGAACGAAGTAACTTGTCGTTGGGTAAACCTCGGGGTGGGACTGCTTGGGTGGGGGGCAAAGCTGATGGTACTTTTGGGTGTAGCTTGCTTCCGTCGGGTGCGCCGCCGGAAGCCACATTGGTGAAGCCTGCGAAGAAATGGCCACCGAAGATGCACCAAAGTACGGCGACTCCGCCAAAAACGGCCCTGTGGGCGACGACGCTCGGGTCATTGAGGCGGGCGGCACTTCGTCCACGCCTTGAGGTACCGACCGCGCCTTGGTCTGTCTCCTGTCCTCTTCCGAGGCCAGCAACGGGTTGTTGATCGTGGGGTCTTTGAGCAACGCGGCCAATTTCTTCTTCTGCTTGAGCAACTGCTCGGCGTACGACTCGCGTCGAGCGCCGTCGAAGTACCCGATCGCATGCTCCATGGACGCGATGCTCTTGCGCAGACCGGTGATCTGTCGGTGCGGCCAACGCGCGATGCCGTGCCGGCGACAGATCTTCTTCAGTAGAGTCACGCAGATACCGAAGTGCGACGCCACCTTGGCCAACGGCTCTTCAAAGTGCGGACGCAATGCGTCCAACGTGATGCTGCTGGACGCCGTCATGTTGAGGCGCGTGGGCCCGGACTTGGACAACGGCGTCGAGGGTGGTGCCGACCCGACGGACGACGTCGACATGGGCGACCCGGGCGATGAGACGGGCTCCGACAGCTTGCGGCGCTTGACCGGCGATCTGTTGGCGCCCCGGAGCTGGCGCTTGTGCGTCAACGGCGGCAACGAGACGGATCCGGGCGAGTTGCTCGACGCGTTGGCGTCCTCTGGAAGCGCGAAGGCCTCCATGGCGCTGGAATCGGGCAGGCACTTGCTGCCGAGCGCGTAAAACGAAAGGTGAGTGCGCTACGACACGCCGACTGCAATGTCTTGTCAGATGGCTGCGCGCGGCGTTCGGATGACTGGCGGCGCTGGATTTGAAGCGGCGACTTGTTGAGTCCGGTCTTGTCGTGCTGCGCTGCGTCTGTCCAGCAACGTCGGAGGACAAGGGGATTCCGTTTTCTGTCGCGGTGAATGCTGCTCGGCTTGGATTGCGTCAAGCGGGCTGCCAGCGTACGGGCTTTTCGTGCTTTGCGTGTCCGGATGTACCAACGTCGATCCGCGTCCGTGATCTTCAAGTAGGATCGGATGGCTTGCTTCCGTGGGCTTCGACGTCGAGTGATCGCCAAGTGCGGAATGTCGCGGTCGGCCCTGCGATCGGTTGTGCGGCGTAGCTCGCGGATTGAGAAGTGAGCTGCGAATTCGAAGCGGCCGGGCTTCTTCGCCGCCGTGGCCGTTTTTGCAGCAGCAGACCGCTTGGAGAGACCGCAAGTGCGTACCACTCGGACCTCGCGGTCTCACTTGCTAGGATGAGTGCGATGGCTGCAACATGACATGATGGATGGGCAGCAGCAGCCTGCAGTTCTGAAGCAAGTCGCGCGTGGCGCAGTAAATGAATGCACAATGGTCGTGGAGGCGAATGGAGCAGCGTGCCGAGGAGGACGGCTCCTGCAATGGCGCTGCCATCTTCCACCCATGCGCCACTGACGCCTGCAGCCCCGTGCTCTGTCCACGAGCTGCAGCCGCACCCGGTTTTTGCCCGCGTCGGCGTCGCCGAGTGGATTCGCGGCAGCAGCCAGGCACGAGTTGCGGCGGGTCGGCGGCGGCGGTCTGCTTCGCCACGACAGCGCACCGTGGTGACCACAGCAAAGAGCGCGCGGCGCAGGGCAACGCTGCTGCTCGCCATCGTGGAAACGTGCGCGCTGGATCAACTTGGCAAAGAGACCGCTCGATCAGCCCAGGCTCGTTCTTAGTGACAGCAAGTCGATTCCATTTTCTGCGGGAACAAAGCTGCCTTCCCCTGCTGGGGCTCACTCATACCCGGGCGACGCTCTGGTGGCGGGCGATGGCTCACAATCAACCAGCGACACCACAGATGCAGCTCATGAGGCTCATGACATGAGCTGCAGCGGCGGCAGATGCCCTCGCAGCAAAGACACAGCCAAGAGGCCCCCCGCGACAACATTTGCGCCGATTACCATGGATGCAGAACCTCAAGTCCATTGTCGACGCCCGGATACCGTCGTGGACAAGCCCGGATGCGGACGCTAGCGGATCCCGAGATCCCTTCCGCGGCGTTCGCGGCGCCGGACTCGCTACGGTTCGTGAGGCAGCGTGAGGCCTCAATCTGCGACCTGTATCCGGTCGGTGTGCATCTTCGGCAGGAAGATAGCGGCGCGGATAGATGGATGGGAAGGCTTGCAGACAGAGCTCGCGACGCGGATGCATCACGGACGCGAACTCCCTTCCGCTTTGCGATCGAAAGGCGCGCAACGAAGGCGTCAGGTCATCGGCCAAGCTGTCGTTTGCGGCGCTGCCATTTGGCGCGCTGTCCCCAGCCGTTCTTGGCATGACGGTCGGGCTTTTCGCACACCAGTAAGCTCGGCTTCACCACGCTGACAAGAGATTCGGTGTGTGTGTGTGTGTGTTTATTACTTCGACGGGATCACCTCGGCGCTCTAACATCTGGCCCTCGACAGGCTGGCCGCATTCGATCTTCAACCCGCTTGAAGCCCGAGACGCAGCTTTCGAGGATAGCCCCACGTTCCGAATCCTCTTCGGTCATGACCAGCACGCAAAATAATGCTCGCGCGGGGCTTCAATCCGAGCTTACTTCCGTTGTTTACTTCCGCTCGAGCCATTGTCGATCCACTTTCGGTGAGGAAAACTAAGGTCACTTCAACGATGGATCATCGCCTTCTGTTGCATGAAGAAGTTGCAAACAAACCGTTTTTGAATGTGCCAGCGTCTTCGTCGTGAGCGAGGTTGGCGAGGGCAATAACTAAAGCATGACTGACGTTGTGAACCGATACCAGTTAACTTTCAAATCTTTGAAGGAATGAGTCAGCTCGGGCTGTCTGTCTCCAAGACGTCCTCCTTCGTCGATCCAGGTCTCCCTTTGGTCTGCATTGAAAGCTAGCAGCCACCGTTTTGCCGAAGTGCATCGTTTCCTGCCATAACTCGTCTATTTGTTCGTCAACACGATGATATAACCTTTCGACTCGATCGCTTCCACCGTCTCCTCTTCCCGCAAGTTTGTTTTCTTGCGATGATAAATACGCCATCGGTCCTGGCGATCTCTTCGTCTATCCTGCCTCAACTTTGTCATACGCTGTCGTCGTTGGGCGGAGGGAAGTATCGCCACTGCTGTTGCTGGCGCGGGTCCCCATCAAAGTGCGCAACGTTTGGTGCGGTCCCTGAATCCTGCGTTGAGGCTGCTCTACTCGGACTGGAGTAGCTCTGGTGCTGCAGAATGGATGCGATCGAAGGCAGCGCACGATGGTGCGTCGCGATAGTCGGAAACGCTGGCGTCTGCAACAGAGGTCCTCGTTGTCCTGCACCCCACGCGCTTGCCATTCCGGGGGACTGAGCTTGTCGGGGTGTCGTCTGCAGCGCGTGCGGAGACTGAATGCTATACTGAGGCGCGGCGATACTCGGCCTAGTCGTCCACGCCGGTACCTGCTGCGCTTCCTTTTCCTCGTCCTCGTTGGCGATTCCAGAAGCTGTGTGTACATGCTGGTGAGACTGAGCGGTAACGGGGGCACTGGCAGCCTCCGACTGCAGCAATTGCAAGAATTCCGGCGTGAGCTCATTGCCCGTGCGCAGGAACGCTTGCAGCTCGTGCTCGAGTTTCTCCAGCTGATCCGCGTACGCGCGCTTCTGCTCGCCGTCGAAGTAGTTGACCTGCTTGGCCATGGACGCGATGCTCTTCCGCAGGCCGCAGATCTTGCGGTACGGCCAATTGCTGATGCCGTTCCGCCTGCAGATCTTCTTGAGCAGCGTCGTGCAAACTCCGAAGCTGTCGGCCGCCTGCTGCAGTGGCCGCTCGAAGTGAGGCTGCAACATATCGAAGTTGATGTTCCTCGTCGCGTTCGAGATCGGGCGTACCGAAGGCGCCCCCACGGACCCGGGAGAACGGGAGCTTTGAGCTCGCGCAGCTCGTTGCGCACCGGGCCTGGAGGTCTGCTCGCGGCCACCAGCCATGGACGGAGACCATCTCGTCGTCGTCGTCGTCCGTCTAGTAGACGCCCGCAAGGGCAGCGTCGTCTCAGCGACGGTCGGAGTGTGCGGAGCGTGTCCTGGGGTCTGCTCCGATGCCTCGCGGCCAGTGCTCGAGTCGACTGCCGCCGTTGGCGAAACGACCGCCCGCTCTGGAAGATCGGGACGCCGAATCTCGTTCCCCGCGGTGCGCTGCGGGGTGGCGGGCTGCATGGCCTTGGCCTCTTCTTCGCGGTGGATCATGTCGCCCGAGGCCCGACGCTTGCCCGTGTGCCGCTGGGTGGCGGTGACGTGCAAACTTGGTCCGACAGACCGCGAGGTGGGAACGTGTCCGGAGATCAACGAAAGAGGTGCGTGGTGCTGCTCGGATGGAGTTAATACAGGTCGGTCTGCCCTCCAAGGAGCAGATGATCCACGGTCGCGGTTAACCGAGGTGTTGTCTGCTTCGGGGGGCTGCGGACTCGAGTCACCGGATCTCCGACGCCGTCGCCGACGGCTTTCTGCCTTCTGTTCGTCCATGCTGCGGTTGAATCTGAAAGTATCGACGCTGGAACTGTTGAAGCTGCTGAGGTTACCCACGGGGGTCTACGTTGGCATCCGCGAGCGTTGAGCTGTTCTTGAGCGCTGGGTAAACGGCAATCGTGCACGGCGGAGGTTGGTAAGTAGAAACGCTCCGTCGGTCGAGGTGGAATGGCGGAGTGCAGCTCCGATTTGGCTTCCGGCGATGTCGAGGCGTTGGTTGCAATGGAGCGGAGCTCGTCGGCGAGGAAGCCCTGCTTGTATCTACCTGGGATAGATGTCGGAATGAGCCAATTCAAGGAGGCGAGGAGAAGTCGGCACTGTACTCCTTCTCGCGCTAGTGGGACGTGTTGATATCCCTGTGTCCGCTTGTTGCCGCTCCCCTCGGTGCGTGCTCGTGTGTGTCTTCCCGATGCTGTCCCACCGCGAGGGCTCTTGTCGAGTTGCCTTTGCTCCCTAGCTGGAGAGCCTCGTCCAGCGATCGCGAATCTCTGGCCACCGCGGGTTTGGCCACACCGCTCGAAAGAGGGAATGCAAATTGCAGCGGAGAGAGCAGAGGGATGACAGGGCGGTACCTTTGCCCCAGCTCGAGCTCGGTCGGACACCTCGCAACTGCAAATGACCAGGTCCGCCCCCCCTTCATCACGACGCCGAGCCTTTTCTTTGTTGGTAGCGGCACGCTGCACTCGCCACCTCGATGGTGAAGGATGCAATCGGCCGATTCTTGCCCTGTGACCGGCCGGAATCCGACGACTCATTCGGCGACGTAACATCTTTCTCGGTGCCAGGGCTTGCACATTCCAATTGCCAGCATTCACTGCGGACAGACAGCGTCACCGAACTCATACAGTACACTGCATTTCATTTTTGAAAAGCTAGTTTTGCCTCACAGCAGGTTACACCGTCGAACGCATTGACATGCATCTCCTCCGGCCGCCGCCTTCGGGTATCGGGGCAACCAGGATGAGATTGTGGCGCTTTGCGTCCAGAGGGGCCTCGTGTGCAGTGCTCCCGAGCAGCAGAAACTGGCCAGCCGATTGCACACGCGCGAAGGATGACAGTTTGAACTGGATGAGTCCCCTCCGTCCGCGTTGTCGCCCAGCAAATGAGAAGGACTTCGACAAGTGTAAGTTGGCAAAAGTCTCCAAGATAATTGCGATTGATCCTGGAAACGAAGTGGACTTGCATCTCCTTGTCGCGTCTCTACGGCTTCAAGAGCTTGGGCACGTAGGTAAACTCGCGCTGCTTGTCTTCCTTCGTTTGAGCCCCTTTTTAGCGACGACGCACGTTGAAGTGCACTTTCGAGTCCGATCGTAGAGATGGTTTTGTATAGAGTTGTCCAGGATACAGCGAGGTCCATGCTGTTTGCACGCTACGTGACCCGAAGGACTTCGAGCGACTAGGGGCGTGAGTAACGAGCAAGCGAACAGCCAAGCAGCAACTCGGCCATGCTCCAGCTTGGTCGGCAGAAGCGGTCGGTGGAACGGCGCAGGCTGCAAAAAGGTCTCCTTGAATCGAATCGCTTTGCCGATCCGTGACGGATGCCGTGCGTACTGTACTTCGACGTAAGGGAGGCCTGCCTGAGGAGGGCGGCCCGCGCGATGCAGCGGCGCAAATCCGCGAGGCCGTGAACAAGTCTCCGCGCTCCGCATCGGCGATGAGTGCGACACTTTCGCTGTAGGCACATAAGCCACTCCAGGCACTTCAACGTGTCCACGTCAAGTTGTCGCGCTCCCGCTGTCTTCTACATCACGCACATGCACATGTATCGCCTCGAAGTTGAACGCGGCGACAAGACGAGCGGGCACAGTGGCGATGTGTAACGTGCCACGTTCATCTTCTCGAAAAAAGGTGGCGTGCACGAGCCGTAGAGCTGCATTCATCTGTTTGCTGTCTCTCGATTGATGGGGTTTCGACGCTGTAGTTTGCTCGAGACATCGAGGAAGGCGAACAACTGCAAAACCATGGTGTATTTGACATCTCCAAGGTTCGCTACTCTCCAGTATCGTTGCTCCGGGACTTCGGAGCCCTTCAGGCGCAAGTTGAAGCAGATACGAGTCCCGATTTTCTTCGGTAAACCGCTTGCTTTACTTGACGCTTGCAAGTTGTCGTCAACCTCTTGAGGCGTTTCACCAGGTTCACACCACCACGAAACTGTGCTCAACTAGACCTGCAAGGAAAAACAACCAAAGCTGCAGCCGACTGACCTCCGGTTGCTCACCCAGCTGTGCACTATCGTCCTCTCAGCGCTGGTCGGACTCAAAGCATCGAAGCCGCCCCATTCATATGAAATGCATCATGCTCGGAGGTCTGGTAGTTTTGGAATCTCCAACAGGCAAAGCATTGATGAAAGTCACAAACAATATTATTCGGCCTTTGCTTGGGTGAGCTGTTGCTGTTGCTACGCAGTGTGAAAAGCAACCCCCCCCCCGTCAGCGGTGACACGGATCGGAAGTCTCACAGCTCTGCTCCTCGCGGTCGGTGGCACCGCGGTGCAAATGACAACTTCAACATGCACGGCGTTCAACTTGAGGGGGCAGCGCCCACGCGGCACCACTCGATGCCGAAGAAGGCGGACGCGTCGAAGCCCGGGTCCTCCACGTCCACATCTCCCAGCCGCCCCATGACGCGGCGGTACTTGAGAATCTTCCGCGCTACCTGCGCGTTGGCGCTGGTGGCCTCGGGGTCTTTCTGCACGACGTTGAGAAGACGCTGCACGTTGCCGCACACGCGCGCTTTGGCGGCTTCGTCCTCGTAGATGAACCGCACGCGAGTGGGCGAGGCAACCGAGGCACCTGCTTTGGACGTGTTGGGCCTCCTGTTGGGCCTCCGCGGGCTGTCGCAGTCGTCGTCGTCGGAGTCGCCGCCATTCCAGGACTTAGACCGGCACCGAGGGTCCTGCTTCGGGCACGTCACGCTGAGACTGCGATCAGAGGACTTCCCGCTCGTCCAGCGGTACGTGACCGGTTGCATCTCGACGGAACTCGGGGTCTGCATTAAGGTGGCTCGCTGTTCAGCTCCGTCGGAGATGCGTGCGCGGTGTCTGGCAAAAGGCCGAATGGTGAGCTTGAAGGCATTCCGACCGACCTGTACGTACTCATCGGCCAAGTGGGAAGCGACCCCACGCCGACGGATCCGGCCAGGAAGCGTCTTGCTTGCAAAGGACGCGCGTTACTCCGACGGAGAAATTCCCGGAAGGCGGCTTCCAAGTCTCCATGCGAGTCCTGCGTGGTGGGCAAGAGTTCAAGCGTTGCAAACGCGGCGGAAGAGATGCCAGTCATGACGGCCGAGCAGCGCCCGCGCCTCGCGTCCCACGAAGGCGTTCAGCACGCTGCTCTATCGGCCATAACCCCCGCGCGATGACGCTCAGCGTCCAACGGAGCTCGGAGACGGGGCCGGCGCAAAATTCAAAGCACCATGAGACATCGTCGAGGGGCGTTACCAGGAGTAAAGCGGCCACCGGTTACCAAGCTTCCTGCGGTGCCTTCAATACGTGCTGAAGCTCACGGCTCAAAAATTAGAGGTGGCTGGTGCAGCAAGCAATAGCCAGAGGCGCTAGACGAGGCCTTGCTGGCGTTGGCGTGTGGCGTGCTGCGCCGTTCTGTAATGCAGTGCCAGCGCAAGTGTCCTTCTTAACGTCGACCAGCGAATAGCACGTGCGTCGGCGGCTTCCGTGCCAAGTTCCTCGCCTCGCTCCGGAGTCGATCGACTCCGGAGCTCCGACGCCACATGCCCCTCGGAACGTTTTTTCGTGTCATTCGTCGCGACGTTTGGAACTGCTCGATCTTGTGGGGTGCTTGCTTGCGATGCCGCGGGGTGAGCTTCTCGCGCTGATACTGGGCGCGTTCGCTGCGCTTGAGCCGGTGGAAGCGTGTCCGGCGGAGTGCCACTGCATCGGACAGGCCAGGGTCTCCGTCCACTGCGACTTCCGCGGCCTCGAAGTGAGTTTTTCGAGTCCAGTTGCACTTAAGGTACTGTCAAAGCCGACCAACTGCTGATCCCTTGGCTTGTAGGAAGTGCCGACCAACGTACCCGTCGCCACGACGCACTTGTACGATGTTAAACCGCTGCGGCAGCGTTGCAGTAGCGCGCTGGACTGAATGGCTCATCGCATGCGTTGGCCGTGACAGGGATCTCTCCGGGAACAAGTTCACCAAGGTGGTGCCTGAAATGTTCCTCGGCTACGTGAACGACAGCGAGGGCACATTCACGACGCAGACAGCCCCGCTGACGCAATTGAAAGTCATGTGAGTCGCAACAAGAACGCTCCAACTCGATATGTTCCGACAGCTCGCGAGCTGACTCACGATGGTATGACGGCCTTTGCTTCCGGCAGACACTTGGACCTGAACCCCGTCACCGTTGTCAACGAGCACGCGTTCGATACAACGCCATCACTGAAACTCATGTAAGTGCAAAGTTCTCCCCTACCACTTTCAGTTCTTGCTGAAAAGCAAAAACATTGTTTTTTGTCGTAGTAGATACTTGCCCTTCGACGTAAAGATCCAACGCCAAGCGTTTGCCGAGATGAAGACGGACAAATTGACGTTTGATGGCTTCGATCGCGTCGAGAACCACCCGCTGGAAGATCCGCACTTCGTGGCATTCGCTCGCTCTTCTTCATAAGAGAAGAACCAGGAAATACAAGAGCCAGCAACTACAAATGCAATTTACTCAAACGCACGTAGCTTTATGGCTTGTTATTCACTGTTCATACTCTCTTACTACTGTAGTTAGTGCTCTTCCTAAGTACTTGACCTTCTTCCTTCAAAAAAATAAAAATATCGCCGTCGCCTTTTATACCAAACTACTGCTACGTTCCTCCTCTTTGGCGAAGAATTCTTGATAATACACCGCCGCTCGCCCTCCTCCACCATTCACTTTCACCTTCCTTCTCGACGTCTGCAGACTGCCTTCCTCCGCCAGTCTGGCGTCCCACCCAAAAACGACCTTGTTCTTTTCTTCCATCAAATCCACTCACTCTTGGGCATATTTCGGCTGCCCTTCTTGACGCCAAGTAGCAGCGGATTCGGAGACGGTTCGATGTCGGGTTGGCGTTCCGGGTGCAGAGCGAAGTCCAGCTGGTTGATGGCCTCTGCGTAGAGCTGCGTGGCCTGGCTCAAGCGGCGATTCACCTCCTCCGAGTACTCGTCTCTCTGGGTCTCATGGGCCAGCAGTTCATCCTCCCTCTCCTGCTGCTCCTCAGCAGCACTGCGACGTCGTGAGAGTGACGAGGTGCTGGACCTCCTGGACGACGAGCTGCGAGACCTCGCCGGGTTGCTGCTCAAGCTCCCCCGTAGCGCATCTTCGGGGTCGTCGACCACATGGAGGCCACCCTCCTCGTCGGAAGAGGAACTTGATGATTTTTCTTCAAGATCCTCTGCTTCTTCTTCCTGTACTACCTCTCCGTCCATCCTCTTCTGCACGAGCTGCAACGCCTCGGCCGACTGCTTCTTCATCTCCTGCAGCTGTTGACGCAGGAAGCTCTTCTGCCGCATGGGCTTGGGGCGACTCAGCTCCTCACGGCGTGCGGCGTTGGCCTGCTGCTGGTTGGTCACTGCGCTGAGCGTGCCCACCGGTCGACGCCGCAGGTTCTGCGCCGTCTCCTCGTCGTGCTCGCGCAGCAGTTGGGGTTTGCTCTTGCTCGCGAACTTGCCGACGAACCACGAGCCCAACTTGCTGTTGGCCTGTTGTCGCTGGCGACCTGCGCGCTTCTGCCACGAGCTGGGAGCGCTCGTAGGGAGCGACGAGCTGCTCATTGGCGAGGATAGCTTCAACCTGGAGTGTCCGGCGAGCCCTAACCGACCTGATGCTGCTGGCGCGCGATTCCTTCTGAGCTCAAGGCCGCAAGTGCCGTCATAAAGCCGTTTTTGTGTAGCCGGACGACGAACGAGGGGGTGTCCTCTAAGAAGTGCTTAGATGATGCCGATAAGTACGAAATACCTCATAGGAGGTACTAATTGAGTTCATTAGTGTGGCATACATGGTTTAAGGAATACATGTTCACTCGTTGTGGATGGAATGAGGCGATTGACTCGTTGAAGCGGCGAGTGGACCAATCAGAAGGGAGCTGGAAAAGATACATTTTCTGGCGTATCGACGTCGGGGAAACGCCAAAGAAAATCCACGTCTCGTCAAGACAATATTTGGGAGAACCGCTGTGGCGCTGCGTTCGTGTCGAGCATCGACGAGAACATGGTGCAAAAGGCGGAAGAAGCCCTGCACGACGGACCATCGGGGGAAGCCGTGCAAGCGTGGATAAAGGGAGCCGCCAAGAGGGAAGTCCGCAGCCGTGATGCGCCTGGAAAATGCGCGCAAGTATCCGCTGGGAGGGAGGTCATGGCGGCGGGCGCAGTATTGACAGGTCATAAACGGAGGGGGTGAATCTCGCCGTCGCGTTGTGGCGCCGAGCCCGATCCGATCGCCTCTGAAAAGGGCAGCCGCACAGGACTCTGCTTGTTCACGCCAAAGCAAAGTCTTCCCACCATATCGGACGCGCATTGCTGGCAGCAACTTGCTGTTGCAAATGGCAATGGAGCTTTCGAGCGAATGAATCCGTGGTCGCAGCCTCGGTGGGGAAACCGATCTTGAGAAAAAGTGAAGGTTCATCGGCCTCTGTCGCCCACGGTTTCCCGGCCGTGGTCGCGTCGCGTCGGACGAGATGGCTTCACCATTCCTGGGGGACAGCAGGTTGAGATCGTCGAAGGTCGCACACCGCGTCATGCGCTCGGGCTTGTGCCGACACCAAGCAGCAAGGTTGCAGTTCCATCTATGTGTCTATTACTTGCTGCGTTTTACCTGCACAGTCTAAGGTCGGGTTGCTTTTGGTACAGTGTCTAGTAGTAGTGGTGCTTGGGTGCGCTTGCACGGTCGACAGTCGCATCGGATACAAGTACCTTGCGCGGGTGAAGATTCACGGCCGTGAGTGAAGCTGTGCGATACGTTGTCGAGTCTGGGTTGAAGACTGTTTTGCCAAGCTTAGTCGTGGCGGCGCCGGATCTCGAAGAGGCCGAAGTCGCGGCCCCAGTACTCCGTTGGGAGCTTCAGGTCCGGGATCTTGTAGTACTCGAAGCCGTCCCGCTCGAGTTGTCGGAAGAACGTGAGGCTCGTGTCGGCACGGTTGAGGCCCAGCAGCACCAGCGTGCGCTTGCTCGACAGGCGGTTCATGGTGTGCAGCAAGGGGTCGTAGAGCTCGCGCAGGTACGCCACGTCAGTGCCCAGGATAACGTCCACGTGCGCAGCTTCAACGCCGTCGCTCGTCGTTGTGGCAGCGACCGACTCCAGTAGGCCTGTCTCCTGCTCCGATGACCCCCAGCTCAGCTCCGCCACGTGCACTTGCACGCCAGGCCGCAGCGCCGCCGTGTTGCGCTGGACATTGCGCTCCAAGCCGTGGAGGTGTGTGTGCAGGTCCGTCAAGTACACGTGCGCTGGCTGGAAACAGGCTGCCACCATGAGCCCCACGAAGCCCGTGCCGCTGCCCAGCTCCACCACGCGCGCGCCGTCGAAGATGGAGCGGTAATACTCTCGCTGCAGCTCCAGATGGGCAGCGAGCAGCTCGCCGCTGGTCCAGACGGAGCCGCCGATGCCCGGCGCCCAGTCGCACTCAAACTCCAGCAGCGTCTCGCTTTGCGAGGCGTCGTCGACTCGTACGCGCAATGGGACGATGGGTGTCACATGCTCCTCCTGTTGGTGCTGCTCTTCCTGCTGCTGGTCTCCGTTGTTGGCTCTGCATGAATCGTCGTCGGCAGCAGCTTGAGACTCGACCTGTTGCTGCTCCTGGACATTGGAGTAGCCCTCGTCGCGCGGAGCGGCTCCCATTGCCGACGACTGGGGTCACCTTGCACGCTCAAGCGTGTTCGCTTGAGCTCGGATCGGTTGTGTCGGTTCCCGAGCGACTGGTCTCGCGAGATTTGACTGGAAAAGTAGTTTTCTGGCGATGTTTTTTCGACGACAAACGTATCATATTGCCTTTCCTAAAAATGGCTCTGGTTGAAGTAACTGCTTTTGAGAAGTGCAGTGCTGCATTCGCGACTTACAGTCGATACAATGGAAGAGGAGGAAGCCCCACCGGTCTTGAGCGATGAAGGCAGCGTGGAGAACTTGGTAATCACTGAGTCGAGTGAGGCCCCACAGACAGAGCCTGCCAATGAGGCAAGTGAGGAAGCGAGCAGGGCGTCCCCATCACCACCACCGTCAATAGTGTCGCCGTCACCAGCACCGTCGAAGCGTGCCACTGGGCTGGAAGAACTGGAGGAGACCCATTTCATTGAGAACCAGAAGGAATTGGTGGCGCTGCAGAGGTTGGACGACAAGTGCGCGCAGCTGCAGCAAGAGGGGAGGTACACGGAGGCTCTCGAGTGCATGGAGAAGGGGCTTGTGCTGAGGCAGCATTTCTTCGGAGCAGATAGCAACGAAGTCTGGACTTCCTGTCGGACCGTCGGTGAGATGTGCAATCTTCTGGCCATGACGTACTTGCAGCAAGAGGAGTTCCGTGTGGTGCTCGAGCTGCTCAAGAAGGCCGAGATCCTGACCGAGCGACATCCAGCAGGCCGAGCTGTTACGCTAAACAACTTGGCGTGCTACTACCGTCGACAGGGAAACCTGCACAAGGCACTTACGTATCTCACTGAGGCGTTGAAGATCGAGTCTCGACTGGATAATCTGCCAAACAAGGCCGACACGCACCTCAATATGTGCGCCGTGCTTTCGCAGCTTGGTAAGCACCAGAGTGCACTGGGCCACGCTCAGTCCGCACTGATTTTCTTGCACGAGGAGCTCCAGTTAGGACGATATGGTAGCAATGCGCCGAGTCCAACCCGCAAGGGCTTCGCTGGAAAGGCTGGAGACGTCGACCCAAACGTCAAGTTGGATCGTGTGGCTGTGCTCGGTATCGCCTACCACAACGTGGGCGTCGAGCAGGAATTTCTCAAGTGCTGGGATCTCAGCTTGCAGTCGTACAAGAAAGGCATGGAGATCACTTCCACGTATCTCGGTGAATCGCACGGCATCGTGATCACGCTGCAAAATTCGCTACTCAGCGCCAAGAGAAACATGGCTAGCAAACTCCGCACCGCTGGAACGCGTGGAGACGGCATCTCCCTCCCCACCATCAGCAGCTCTCGCAGTGGGGGTAAGTCTACTGGGATCAAATCTCTGGTAAGCCAGAAAACAAAGGCGAAGAAGGCCATCCGAGCAAAAGACGAGTTTCCTACCAAACTTCCTCTGGCGTACAGCAACAACGGCAGCAATAGCACTCGCTTGTAACCCTTAACTAGACATCCAATCCAAAGAATTCTCCAATGCACGGCGAACATTGTGTACCGATGACGTCGCTGGATGCCCGTCCAACGCGCTCGTACAGTCTTGCGTATTGTTCGAGAGTTGTGTGTGTCGAAAAGCGTTCCGTCACAGTATTGCGAGCTTGCATCCCAAGACGATCCCGTAACTTGCTGTCGTTGACAAGCACAAGCAGAGCGTCGGCGAAATTCGCGGGTGTGGCTTTCTTCACCGCAATACAATTCATTCCATCCTCGAGGAATTCCCCCGTACCACCGGATATGAAGCCCACAACAGGGAGCCCCACACTCATAGCTTCCAGCACTGCCAGTCCGAGCGTCTCTGTGAACATTGGGCTGGCAAACACGTGGAACGTCTGGAACTGACGCACTAGCGCTGGTTCGTCGTTGTAGATTCCATCCACGAACTCAACGTTTGATCCAAGCAAGCCCCATTCAGCGGCGATCGACTTGAGCTGAGCTTTCTGAGGCCCGTCTCCAACCAGTCTCAACACACAACGAGGACAGAGTGGAGACAAGATCTCCATAGCTGCCAATAGAATTCCTAGCGATTTTTCCGATGCGAGTCGCCCCACGTATCCGATGACAAAGTGCTCGTCTTCAGGAAGCGGCACCGCTGGAGGTGCAAACAGCCGAGTATCCACACCCGTCGACATCACAATTTCATGGAGAGCACGCACATTTTCGACGACGGAGTAGTGCTCTTTCGCAAAGTGTGAAGGTGCCAGGAGCACGTCCACATCAACGCGAGTCGGGTGTAGGTTGGCGAGCTCCATAATCAGCGCACGAGCTCCTGTAAGACGAGCGGCAAGAACGAGCAATTCGTCCGAAACTCTCCGTGAGTTGGAAAAGATGATAATTCCATCGCCACACGGAGATTCTAACGCCTCGACAAGAGCGGTCCAAACTCGGGCAGCGTATGGAGGACGGAGTTGGCGCAGAGCTGGCTGATTCAACGCCGATATACGCCGAGAATCGTGTCTTGCCGATGGAAATTGGCGGTAGAAACTCTCGAGTAGGGCCCGGGTCACTTCTTCAGAAGAAGTTTCGTCTTTGGCAAGTTCGCTTCGCAGAATCTACGCATAGAGTGCAATACCAATTAGATCCTGTGTCTTTCAGACCACTAGAAGAGGAAACGTAGCTTACCTCAAGTGGAAGTCCGTGCAGACTCACGTTCAGCTGACGCAGAGCCTTTACCAGCGGAGCGTCTTGGACGACGTTTTCAAATGTTTTCACCGAAAACTGCAGCACTGCAGAGCGCTGCTGCTGCCCAGTGCTAAGACCTTCCATGATCTGTAGCCACATTCGCCTTTGACCATCAAACGCAGCAGATGAAGAGAAAACGTAGCAGACCGGAAGGGAGTCGCACGAAGTCCTACTTGGTCCATTCTGCTTCTGTGCATGTTTTGGATGGACAAGCACCTGTGGCCTCCTCTCGTCGCTCCGTAGCGTGTACTTCCACGGGGATCGCTCGTCGGAGGGGTCCACCACGACCTCCACATGGAGCATCACCTCTGCGACGGAAGTAGAGCTGTCGTTCCAGGACCGGAGCTCCAGCTTCCAGAAGTGCGTACCCGGGTCGATGCCGCCCAGTACCAATGAGCTGGCGTCTGACGATTGACGGTACCCTTCATCCGACACGCTGTCTCCAGTCACGAACAGAAATCCGTCGTCTGGAATCCGGAAGTTGTGCGTCTGGAAGTAGACAGGGAGGCTCGATAGCAGACCGTCGGTGTTGGAGGCCTGCCACCACGAGTGCTGCGCCGGAAAGGTGATTTCTAGTCGTGGGGCTCGCACAGCAGAAACGACAGCGAGCCACGCGATTAAACCAAGCAGCAAGGGCGGCAAGTCCGTCATGATGGTAGTCACAAGTCGCGATCTTTAGGGCGAATTCAAATGTACCGTTGGATCAGTTGGAAGGTGAAAAGGCTCTTCAACTGATAACCCTTTATCACCGTTTCCTGCTGTAAACGATATACAGGAAATAGTTAGAGAACGGATGCTTAGCCTGTGACAACCGATGAAGTTTAAAATAGCAGCAACGAAATCAGAACTGTGCTCACGGAGCATATTGACCCAAGACTGGTGTGGCTTTGCTGAAGCCGAGTGAGTTGGCGTGTTGGCGGCACGAGGTTCTGCAGGAATCGACAGTTTGGGTTTGCGCGGCGTCGACAAGTGTCTGGGGTATGAAGTTCTGGAAACTTTGTCAATCCGATGACAGCACGTTTGCGCAGGAAGTGCATACATCCCCCTTCGAAGCAGGAAGAGGGCCCAGCTGAGGAACTATGGGCCGCAACGCGTCGGAACGACCTTGAGCGCGTGAAAGAGCTGGTGGCGAACGGTGCGCCGTTAGAGACCGGCCGGGGGACAAGGAAGGCAACTCCGCTGTTCGTTGCGGCCGACAATGATCGTGAGCATATCGTGCGCTTCCTAGCCGACTCCGGCGCCGACCTCGAAGCAGAGGAAGGGGCTTGACGCCGTTGAGGAATGCGGCAGTACATGACCGCGAGGACATGGTGCGATGCCTCGTCGAGTGCGGCGCCGATGTTGAGTCGGGCATTCAAGGCGAGACGTCATAGGATAAGCGCATGAAGGCATGGTGCGGTGCTTGATCGAACTCGGCGCCAACGTTGACGCTGTCGATGTGAAAGGCAAGACGGGTGCGCCAACGTCGTTCGCGGCCGACGTGTATTCGTTTGGTCTGTGCATCATTGATGTGATAACGGGCGAGATGCCGTGGGATGATTTAGCCTTCAATTCACTTTGGGAATTCAAGAAGCATTGGCTGAAGGATCCGGACGAGCCATACTTCTGCGAGCCAGAATGCTTGCCAGTGGAGCTGAACGGCTTAATCTCACAGATGTGCGTCCAAGATCGTCGCAACCGAGCGTCGGCTGCGTCCTTCGTCCGTATGCTGGAGCCATTCGCGGCGGAGGAGAAGACTCGGCACGAAACCAAAGAAATGAAGCGTGAGACGCTCGTCACGATGGCAGAGTACTACAACGGAGACCTACCGCGTCAATGGGAAGCCGTCCAGCAACTCTTCAGCGATCAAGAAGCCCCTGACGACGTCCACCTCCAGGTGTTCCGAGGGATGGAAGCGGCATTCGCAATGCTGTCGTGGGGGACGAAGGAGACTCGTCGGTCGTCGAGGTCAAGTCTGTCTCGGACGCGATCGCAGAGCTGGAGGCGGCCGTCGGCGACGGTGCGGACGGCGCAGAAGGCGACCAGTTGTTTTTTCAGCGCGTCTACCGGTTGCTGTTGGAGCGACTCAAGCGCGTGTCAGTCGAGATCAGCGGCGATACTCTAGCACACGATCGGCTGAGTCTGCTAGTCGGTCGTGCCCGGGAAGGTGTTGCGGACGCGGACACTGGCGCGCACTCGCTGACCCAGTCGGCGGAGGCGTCGCTGCGCACGTACGCGCTCCACCGGGAGCTGGACAAGTTGATAGCAGCCGAGCTTCTGCCTGTCGACGGAGCTGACGACTGGAAACGACGGTGCGAGGCGCTGATGCGCGGCGAGTCGGTTAGTGCGAGTCCGAGTGTGACGGCGGCGGCGTGAGTTTTCGCTGGTGTTGGAATGATGTCAAACCACCGCTTTCTGCCTTTTGTACGGAGCTTGCGATCAATCGCTGCCGCCTCAGTCCATGCTGCTTGTGATGCGTGTTCACTACTTGGAGCTTCTCCACTGCGGACTGTGGATCTGTATCTTTTCGGCCAAATTCAAATGTACCGTAGGAACAATTTCCCACTGAAATCATGATCATTTCATAACCTTGTATAACCAGTGCATCTTATACATCAATTTCTACAAACATCATGATAAAAGCACAATAACCTTTATGATTCTATAGTAATGGTTTGAATCGTGCAATACCAATGTGAGTTTCAATTGATACCTTCCCTGACGCCGATGGAGCTGGACGTGCTCGTGTGCTCCACGTCGGGCAAGCCCGTGTTCCGCCACCGGTTGTCCTCTTCAAGCACCGATTGCCCCTCTGAAGATGACAATTCGTCCACCAGCTCGTTCGCCAGCTCGCTGGAAGGCCTGCTCTCCTTCGTTTCCTGCACGCAGCACGAGGAGCTTCTGGAGCTTCAAGCCGACGGCTGTCACTGCGTG
>JAABLK010000271.1:0-37675 GCA_012295415.1 Phytophthora chlamydospora
GGAGCGCAGATGGACGCGCTCGTCGAAGGTGACGGCGCGCTGGTCGGCCGAGAGCACGCGGAAGGCCGGCGGCTGCGAGTCCTCGAGCTGCTCGGGCGTTTGGGTCTTGGCCGTTGCAGGCGCTGGGGGAGGCCCAGCAGAGGCTTCTTTGGCGGCGGCGTTGCCCATGATGTAAGGGGGAGATGCGAGTCTTGGCCGGCGGATTTCCTACTGACGCGGTCCGGTCCGGTCCGGTCGGCAGGCCACGCACGCACGAGCACATGCGACGCGCCAATTGGTCCGCGAGGGGTCGTCGGGCGAATTATGGAAGGATCTGGGCCACTCGTACCGGAGACCAAGCAGCAACATGTTGCCCTGGGAGGAAGGTGTTGCTCGTCGAGAGCTGCCTGTCAATGGCGGGGATTGATGGCACTTGGCCAAGGTGACGGAGGCGGCTTCAAGTTAAACCAGAGCTTCGCCATCGAAATGGACGCGGTTCTGCAGAGTATCTTGTGCCGCGTGGATTTGATGGAGACCGACGGGATCCGGACTTTTATCCTGGATACCTGCACTGCAGGTCCAGCAACGACGAAGGCTCTCCTATCGATAATAGCGGTCGAAGCTGGTGCTCGCCGCCAATGGTTGACGGAACGTTGCCGTTTCCCGGACCTCGCGGCTTGGACCTCGCGCTGTCGGCGTCGCAGCTGGTATCGCTGGCCTCGGGCAAAAACGATCGCTCAAAGCTATTGCATCAACCAGGACAGGTTCTCGCCGTCGATTGCAGCGCATGCTTACGGACGTCTCACATTCGAGGCTCGACTCTCCCCACATTCTCCATTTTGCTGCCATGGCGACGCACCAGGCGCACCGTTTGCCGTGGTCGACGCTGGGGGACGTGTATGCGTCCGTGACGCTCGAAAACGGACGCTGGCGCTACGAGAAGACAGAGGCGCAGGAGAAGCAGGTGGCGCACTTCGCGCGCTGCCTCGTGGACGCGCTGAAGGAGTTCGCCGCGACGGACAAGCGACCGGCGGTGGACGAAGATGGCAATCCGCTGGACCCGACGGCGTGGGGAATCGAGCCGTTCGGCAGCATGGGCTACACGGGCTACTACTACAGCCTGCTGGAGGGCTATGTGCAGCTCAACCTGCTGCTGCTGGACGCGGACAAGTTTCTGCCGATCCTTCAGCGTGGCCGGGACTCGGCGCCGTACTTCATTAGCCTGCTCTGCGGCTACATGGACGGAGGACACCCCGAGTGGATGGCGAGGCGGCTGAGACCGATCATGACAGACGAGCACACGGAAGTGATCAAGCCGTTCACGGCGGAAGTGCTGCAGACCATCCGCGACCACTGCGCGCTGCTCTTCCGCTGCCTCTACAGCATCAGCGGGGAGAACAAGGCGCTCAACCTGGAACTGGTAACGTGCTCGATCGGCCCGTTCTGATGGAGACCAAGTATGCAAGACTGGCTACAGTCCTCCTCCATCGATTACTTTGGCTGTGGGCGCAAGGTAGTATGATAGGCATGGCGGCAGATCAACAAGAAAGCTATTGACAAATGGTAAGAAGACTCCCTCTGCTTGTGCTGTCTTCGCCTGTCGGCAGTAGCCCTCGGAGGCAGGCAGAGAGGCCAAGTTGCTGGGCTGTAGTGTCCGACGGACCAATCTGGAAAGCGGTGTGAGCAGATGACGCAGGTCACGAATCCAAGGTGATACTTGGTTCTCCATTCTGCTGTCAGCAGAAGTCCACGCGTCTGTGCTTGGTCGAGAACGACACTGGACGGAAGCGATGAGAAATGAATTTTGCTGCTTGTTTAGTTGTTATCGGCGTTTGCTTTTTCCATCAAGCGCTCTTCCCCTAGGAATACAAGAACGTACGCAGGTGGCACGGGATGCAGCTCACTGGGCCTCCGGCTCGCAGAGGCGTCACTTACTCACTCGGACTAATAAATATCAAGAGGGGGCGGGGCTTCTCGTCTCTCTCTCTCTCTCTCTCTCTCTCTCTCTCTCTCTCTCTCTCTCTTCGTTTTTCGCTCAGTTGCTCCTCAGCACGCGCAACGTCTTCTTGGTCGTCTCGTACGTCGAGAACATGACGGCGGCGTAAGGAATGATGCGGGCCAAGTTGGGGCCCGTGCCGCGGTACAGCGCCAACGGGCCTTCGTCGCGGATCACCTTGCGGAAGCAGTCCACCATGCCGCGGTAGTACAGCGTCGACGGGCTGCCCCCTTCGGCCGCCAAGGGGCCCACACTGGACGCGTTCAGATGCACCTGCTGCGACTGGAGGCGCTTCTTCACCGTGTCGAACGGATACGCCACCGTCTGGGCGATGGCCCCGGCGACGCTGCCGCACACGAAGTAGTCGATGCCGTCCATCTCGGTCTTGCCCTCGGGCCAGCGGTAGGCCGGCCACTGGTGGCGGATCGCCGTCAGCTTCAGGTACTCGTAGCAGCCGAACTGCACGCCCTCGAACGGGATGGCGCCTGCCACGCCCGACCAGCCGCCGCGGTACAGTCCGCGCAGCCCCTCGCGCTCGATGATGAGCTGCACGCCCTGCAACACGCCGCGGATTTCGCTGTTGGCTGCAGCTGGAGCGGTGGTCTGCGAAATCATGCGGGTGCGCACCACCTCCAGCGGGTACGTGCCCATGGTGGCGATGAGGCCGGCGACGGCACCGCACAGCGCGCGTTGCCAGTTGCTGAGCTCGCGCCCCTCTCTGGCTGCGAAACGATCCTGTAGCGAGTCGAAGAGGTAGAACTTGAGGCCCGCATAGGGCCCGAGGCGGCAGCAGCCAGCGCTGTTGCCTCGCCAGAAGGCGCGCACGCCGTCCAGCGCGTATAGCTCACGAACGGTGCGCGCGATGGCGGAGGAGGCCGAGGGGCTAGAAGCGATGGCGCGCGCGGCCACGAGCGTAGAGGGCGCGGGCACAGCCGAGGGGGCGGCGGCGCAGACGGAAGCTGTGGTTGTGGTGGGCACGGGGCCGTTCACCTGGATGACGATCTTGAGCACGTCCAGAGGTGAAGTGCACGACCGAGTGACGCATCCGGACACGACGCCTGCGACGACGGACTCGAGGCCGCTGGAGCGGCTACGCGGCGCGGCGGAGGTGGCGGCGACGGCGAGATGTTTGGGTCTGCCCATGCTGGCGTTGAAGGAGCAAATCCGGGACTGGTAGAAGTCGTCTTCGACTTGCGCTGCTCTCGGCCAAAACCAAAATGAAAGCGAAAGCGTAGATGGGTGCCTGCCTTTGCGACGGTTAAACTGCGCATCCCGGGGGAAGGGCCGCCAATAAACGGCGGGGCGTCACGAGCAATTCTCTATGCACTTCGATATATTGTCTGCTATTGTGCAAGCATGACCTCCGTCCTCGACGAGCAGCTTTGCCAGGAACGTGCCAAAAGCTCCTCGAGACTCGCAAGCTTGCCTTTCAAGGCTTTCAAAGCATGGCTGTCGTGCATAGCTTCTACTTGCCGCGAAGTTGCAACCGCAAGTACCGTTTTCGGGCGTTTTGGCTCGATCACGCTGGTATTGCTGCTGTTGTCGGCGCTCGGGCGGAATTAATAGCACTGCTGCCGCCATCGCGGCCAGCGATTATCAGATCCCCTGCGATCATGCACCACCAAGGACGCTTGCTCGGTGATCATCGCCGCTTGCTAATGCTACATAGAGCAGCTATTCGGGGACACGCGCTTGGCGAAACAGCGAGAAAACTCTTGTGCCCTGCGTTTGTACAGACTCCCAGTGCCGGTGCTCCAGGTTCCAGGCGGCAGCCCCGAAAGACGGGACCGGTTCTGCCAACACGCGCGATTTGATCGTCTTGTGCTGCACTGTTCGTTTGACGAACCGAAAGACAAGCAGCATGCCAGCAACGTGAGCTGCGCGACCATGGAGACGGAATTGCTGTCGCGCGGGTCCCTACCGACCAGCTCGGTTCATTTTAGTTTTGGGGGCTTCTAACGACGAGGAGAGAACGAGACAGCACTGGTGGTTGCATTGACACAGGAAGGCCGAGCCGCCTCGAACTGAGCATGCAAATGTGACTGCAAGACGTGAAGGCTGATGGAGCGATCGAGGAGGTATCACACATTGTGGCTATGCATCTGTAAATATTACGGGGTATTCTGAATCGAGCCATTTACTTAAGATAGTTCATTTTAACTACATACTAGCCTTAAATTCCATTACTCAATATTGTTACTAAATTACAGGCTAGCCTTTAGGTTGTTCTCTTCGCTGCACTTTCCATCAAACGCCGCCTGGAAGCACCTCAAGCCCGCGCTCTTCCTCGCCGTGTAGCTGCGTCCACGCCGCGTCTCCCTCCTCCCGCCGCAGCTCTCCTCCTTCTCCTCCCTTTTCTGCATCGTTCACCCTCGAGCGCGTACCTCCCTCTAGAAGCCGCAGTATGAGCGCCCACATGACGGAACCCCCGCTCTCTCCGCTCTCGGACGACGAGTACCACTACAGCGACGTGGAGGAGGACGACGAGTACCAGTACTCGGATGAGGACGACGTCTCCTCGGTGCAGTCGGACGCCACGCCCAGCACGAAGAAGCAGCACGCGGCTGACTCTTTGTCTCCATTGGGCAGCGGCTCGGCCGCCAAGAAGAAACGTCTAAGCCCCAGCGGTCTGGGCCACGCCGGCCACCACAAGCAGCAGGACTACCACGTGATCGACGAGTCGGAGCTGCTTCAGGAGCAGCAAGCGCTGATCAACGAGATCGCGCAGGTGCTGGAGATCTCGGCGCCCGTGGCTTCCGTGCTGCTGCGCTACTTCGGCTGGAACAAGGAGAAGCTCTTCGAGGGCTACTACGCTGACCCGGCCAAGGTCAAGCACGAGGCAGGCGTCGAGTTCGCGGACAAGCGGGCTGTGATCCCCGAGGGGACCAAGGTAGGGCAAGAAGAGACAGTTGCAGTTCTAGATTCAGGCATACTGACTGATTATTGCTGTTATTAGGTGGACTGCAACATTTGCTGCGACGAGTACGAGCCCCACGAGGTCTTCGGCATGGGCTGCGGACACGTGTACTGCCTCAACTGCTGGAAACCCTACTTGTCGCTCAAGATCCAGGAAGGACCGGTCTGCGTGACCACGACGTGCCCCGCACACGGCTGCAAGGAGGTGAATTGGTGTAGTGTAGCTATTCACAGCTTCGGCCACGTGTACGCTGACGTTTTTGTGTTTCCTTTTGTGCACAGGTGGTGAGCGACGCGATCTTCAAGCAGATCGTGGGCCCCGAGGACTACCGGAAGTACGCGCGCTACTTGCTGCGCTCCTTCGTGGACATCAACAAGGGTGTCAAGTGGTGTCCGTCCCCTGGCTGCAGTAAGGCGATCACCAGCTCCGGCGGCTTGTCCTCCGTCACGTGCACGTGCGGCTGTGTGTTCTGCCTCCGCTGCGGTGAGGAGGCCCACTCGCCCGTCACCTGCGAGCAGCTCGCGGCCTGGCAGGAAAAGTGCAAGAACGAGTCAGAGACGGCCAACTGGATCTTGGCCAACACGAAGAAATGCCCCAAGTGCCAAGTGCGCATCGAGAAGAACCAGGGCTGCAACCACATGACGTGCCGAAGCTGCAACTACGAGTTCTGCTGGATCTGCATGGAAGGCTGGGACAAGCACGGCTCAGGCACCGGCGGCTACTACAAATGCAACCGTTACGACGCAGACGCACAAACCGGCGACACGGATGCGGCCCGCGCCAAGGCCGAGCTTGACAGATACCTCCACTACTACCAGCGCTTTGCGAACCACTCGGAGGCTGGCAAGTTTGCGCAGCGGATGCGTGAAGGCACGGAGACGCGCATGATCGAGCTGCAGGCGAGTCACGGCGATTCGTCGTGGATCGATGTGCAGTTCCTGAACGCAGCCACGGAGCAGCTGATCGAGTGTCGGCGAGTGCTCAAGTACACGTACGTGTTCGGCTACTACCTGCCGGCTGGAAAGGAGAAGAATCTGTTCGAGTACCTGCAGGAAAACCTGGAGAAGAACGCAGAGCACCTGACTGGCCTTTCGGAGATGCCGCTGGACAAGATGAACCGCTCGGAGATCATCAACTACACGCGCGTGACGGAAACGTTCCTGCGCAACCTGCTGACGGGAGTGGAGGACGGCTTGACGTCCAACGCGCCCATGGTGTAGGCGGATTTGTCTGTACGTGCAGCCAAGGCTGCGACGCTACTAGCTTCTCGGTATGCATGCATGCACGCAATCGCTTTTTTTTCTGTCTTGGATTTTATTTGCTCTGATATTAGGTAGGCTGGGCGTTGTTTGTACTTTGGCAAGCTGGTTCCTTGGACTGCAGCTGCAACAGCGTACGGATGAATTAATGAAATGGTTTTGCATACTTATATTAAAGAAAATCACTGCGGAACAGGCCTCACGAGAACACGCCGCATGCACGAGGCCACTAGAGAAGCAGCTACTCATCCCGTCCGCTAAATCAATCGTCTTCGTCCCCGCGCAGTGTCCGAGCCGCCGACCGGATGGCCTTGCGCGCCACAGGCTCCTTGATGCCAATGAAATTCAGGTCTTCCATCTCAATGCCAGTCTACAGATGATACAAGGTCAGCAAACGCAATAGGACTGAATACACTAACCATCAGAAACTCACCTCGCGAATGAAGTCGAGCGAATCGAAGCCCTTCGCCTTGAGCATTGGCGTATACCTCTGGTAGCCGATCTGCTTGAGCCATTGGAAGACCTCATCCGCCCGGTCTTCAGCAGTCTCAGGCAACTCCGGTGGCTGCTCGAACTTGGCCGTCACGCTACTGCGGCGCCTTGTCTTCCGAAGAGCTGCCGCATCTGAATTTGACTCTTTCCTTTGCTCCTGCGGTTTGGCCAACTCCTGGCACTGCGGTTGAGACTTGCGACTAGGACGACTGGCGTTGCTGCTACTCGCGCTCGTTCCCGTCGAGCTGTTGTTCGGCAAGTCATGTTCGCGCGCGTAGATCTCGTTGGCGTAGTCGATGCCCTGGTTGATCAACTCTATCCACAGTTCGAGGTCCCGTTTCGACACGGCCTGGAGCTCACGCTTGATCTTCCAGTTGCTGTCGATCACGTTGAACCGCAGCTCGGGCATCTCCATCGTCTTCCAGATGCGGCACTCCCGCAGGGACAGCGACGAGGTTGGTGGCAGTGTGCAGCGCCAGTCTGCGTTCTGCTGCTGGTGCTGCTTCCAACGCGGAGGCACATCGGTGTAATGCAGCTGGTCGTGGTCCACGATGAACCACTTCTCGACCCACGAGCGTTTGCCACGACGACTGCGCTTCAAGATGACACCTTCGTGGTAGGGAGCTGGCGATGCTGGTTGCGCGTGGGTTTCGCCATCGGCACTGTCCGCATCTAAGAACGGGTCGTTTACGATCTGAGATCGTACGCTGCGTTCCTCCTCGTCCGACTCCATGCCCATCGTGTTGTGCCGACCATTTCGGTAGCAGTCCTCTTCCTCATCTTCGTCCTCTTCTTCATCCTCATCTTCGTCGTTCTCGCCGTAGTAAGCGTCCTCATCCTCTTCGATCTGCGGCTCTCGCTCATCGGGTGTGAACGGAACCAGCTCCACGAGGCCCTGGTGCGTGTCGCTGGTGTGCTTGAAGACGTCTTCGAGCATGCGCACAATGGTCTTGATGCTGGGTCGCTCGCTCGGTTCGAATGCCACGCACTGCTCCGCGAGCGTTGCGAGCGCAGGTGGACAGGAGGCCGGGAGAGCGTTACGGAACTCTGGCAGCAGCACTTGGAACTTGAACTGCGGCAGACGCAGCAGGAAGCCGTCGCTGTTGGCCACCCGGCAGCACAGCATCTCCATGAGCACCACGCCGAAGCTGAAGATATCGACGCTCTGGTCGTAGTCTTCGTCCAGAAACATCTCCGGCGCCATGTACGCGTCTGTGCCGCAGTACGATTTGCGTCGCTGCTTGCTCGCATCTGACTCGGCCGCACCATGCGCAGAAGCCACTTGAGGCTTCACCTCGACTGCGAAGCCAAAGTCGCAGAGCTTGGCTCGGTGCTGGTCGTCCAGCAGGATGTTGGAGGACTTGATGTCTCGATGCACGATGTGCCGCTGCTGCATGAACTCGATGCCCTGCGCAGCGTCCAGCGCGATGCGCACCATGCGGTGCCAGCCGACATGAGGCTTCTTCTCACTGCGGATGGCCTTCAGCAGGAGATCCACGTCGCCATTGTTCAGGTACTCACTGAGGATCCAGACCTGCTTGGCCCGGACGTTGTCCGCCGCTCCTGCGAACTGCAGCAGCCTCGGGTGGCGCAGTTGTCGCAGCACTTGCACCTCTCGCAGCACGAACGCTGGGATGTTGCCTTCTGCGTCCTTGGGCTGGCACTTGACCGCGACGTGTTGGCCTCGGAAGTCGCCGGCGTAGACCACCGAGAAGGCTCCTTTGCCGATCTCACGGCCGATCTTGACGGCTGCGGGCTCCACGTCGAGCAGCGTCTTGGCGTCGACGCCGTTCTGCTCGGGCCATTCGGGCTGCTGCTTCTCTGGCTGCTCTTGCTCCTGCTGCTCCTGTTGCTCCATCTCCTGGACGTTCTCCTTGCTGGGCTGCAGCGGCGTCGGTGGCGGCTGCTGGGCCTCTAGCTGCGACTTGAAGGCCGCGAGTGGAGACTTGTGCGGCAGCGGGCGGCGCTGCGCGTACTCTCCGGCCAGCAGCACCTGGCGCTGGTTGCCGGACATGTCACTGCTGTTAAGGCTGCTCTGCTTGTCGCTCGAGGGGAGGGCGTGGCGGCGGTCGTGCAGTGCGCACGACTCATTCACGCAGAAAGTCGCGGCCAGGCAGCGGCTCAGCATGGCGCTGCTGCTGCTGCTGCTCGACGCTTTTAGCTCCAGGGCTGCTGCGTAACGGCCCGCCAAATCCGGACTGCAAGTCTCTGCGCGCGCTCGTCTATTCTGCGCCTTCCTCCTCGGCCTCGTGACCTCTTGACAGCCAGCTATGGTCTTCTGCGGGCCTGCGCTCTCGGAGGAGGTTTGAGCTATGACTGAGCGGGATGGGATGCTCGCAAAATTCACCGCACGTTCCCTCACATTGTCCAGCCAATCACAGACGACTATTGCATTGCATTTCAAATATTCGGACTCAAAATACTGCATTTGACGCTCGAGGTCATGCTTGACTCGATGACAGCACCGTCGAGTCGCCAGCTCTGCACCGAAGTTGGGCCGGCAGATGCATGTAGTAGACCTGCCAATACTCGGCGCTGCCTCGAGCGCCTGTTGCCGGGCGGATATGCCGAGCGGGAAGCTCAGCAGCCTCAGCCTGAGGTGCCGCATAGACGCCGTCGTCGGAAGGGCAACATGATATTTTTTGGTGGTCCCGAGTGGCTCTCATTATCGGAGACGGTCGCCGTCCAGCTCAACCTGCTGCAATGCGTCCTCAACGGCCTCGACTCGAGACGTTGACGCCATGAGAGCGGCGCTGGGCTCACCATGGCGATCGTCTCTGCCTTGGTGCCCCGTTTCCACACGGGCGCCTTCAACAAGCAAAGATATAGCCGAAGACCGCGATCCAAGCAGTGATGGTTGGCGGCCAGGCCCATGGCACACACATCTACCTAGCTTTCTATACGTGCTATACTGTGTATGAGCACTTATCTGAGCACTGCTCAGCGGCAGGCGAGCAAGCTTTTTTCATGCGAGCGGACGGCTGCTCAGCCGGGATGGATCTCACCACGACAATGCTTCTCTCTTCTCTGAGAAGCTCGCGTTAGTAGATGAGGTTGTCGTACTTGCGACGACAAACTCGCTGCACTACCCTGCACTGTCCCCACTCCTTGCTACAAGCATCTGAGCTGGGAGCTCACTTGAGTCAGGACTTCTACCGTCCATGATTTCATTAGCTGATGCAGTAAACGGTGACTATTGTTCAGCGCATTCACGAGACGACAGTCGCGCTTCCGTCCTCGCGACCGGACTGTGTTGCCATAGTATTTGCAAAAACTGTCCAAGAGCTCACCCTGTTATTGATCATGCAGCTAGCTTCGACTTGCAACCAGCACGCGTAGTGCAGGCATGTACTCTGCGATAATGGCCGATACGTTGAAGGTCACATGGTTTAGCATCTGCAGATTTGCCTCCGTCATCGCCCGGAACTCGTCGAAACTGATGAAGCCGTCCTTGTCGAGGTCCACATCCTCCATCGTCTTGGACACGATCGTGGCGAGGCAATCGGCCGGGATGTTGATGCCATTCTCCTGGATACAGGCCTCGAGCATGCTCAGCAGCTCCTGCGTGGACAGCTTCCCGTCGCGATCGAAGTCTAGGATGTCGAAAGAGACTGCGCCACAGCAACAATAACAACAGCAGTTAGAGCGATTGGATACCACACCACAGACACTTCCACGAGCAACATACACTTGATCTTCTCAGCGGTGCCGCCCTTGGACGACAGCACGGAGACACTCTGCAGGAACTCGTCAAAGCTGATGAAGTTGTCGTTGTTCGCGTCGAAGAGCTGGAAGATGCGGTCCACGTAGAGCGACTCCTTGACGGTGAAGCCCAGTGCCGTCTGGAACTCGCTGCGGTCGATGAGCCCGTCGTCCCGCTTGGCCGAGCTGATTAGGTCGTAGTGCACGTGCAGCGCCACGACCTCGTCGGGCGTCAAGTTGGAGCTGCTCGCGAACGCGGCCACCTGGTCGTTGCTGAGCTTGCAGGTGAGCGGCGTGTTGTCTGCTGTACCCGCCGCCGCCCCCAAGTTTTCCCGTGCAGTCGAAGCTGCGGCTCCCATGACAGCAGCACGTTCAAGGCCGAATGCGTCACGATGTTGCAGTCCGTTATTGTGGCTCGCGTCGTTTCGTGCGCATACTATGCGAGAACAGAAAATCCCTCATGCTGCATACCTGTATGACTTAATTTTCAAGACGAATCAAGTCTACACGACTTGATTCGTCTTGAAAATTGTATGCCAGGCGTTGCCAGCCACACGCACCATATCGACGGCCCCCAAGACACCATGATGGCCATGCGCGTGCTGACCAAGCGCCTGCCTGTGCGGCGCCTGCAGACCTCGGCGCTGCGTGCACTGTCCACGGAGATTCCTCCCGCCGCTGCCGACGTGGCAGCCGCCAAGGAGACGGAGGAGATCTCACAGGAGGAGCTAGGCAACCTCGCCGGCGTTCCGATCTCGCAGGCTACGGCGGCCCACCGCCTCAAGTTCTTCACGTTCGCCAAGGAGCAGCAAGAGCAGCTGTTCCCCGAGGGCGTGGGCCGCCGCATGGATGAAACGTTCGACCTGGTGGGCCACCGTCACATTATGCTGCGTGACACGACGCTGGAGATCATCTCGGCCATGAAGGGTGCGCCTTGTAGCTGCATAGAGCTTGTGGATCTAGCCATTGGACTAACGGGACGTATACTGTGCTGTGTATTGCGATGTATAGACTGGGAGACGGCTAAGAAGGACTCCATTGGCGCCTACCTAATCGACGGCGAACGCGGCACGGGCAAGAGCTTCGCGCTGCACCAGATCGTGCAGTACGCGCGTGAGAGCAACTGGGTGGTGCTCTACGTCCCCAACCCGCGCTCGTGGTGCACTGAGGCCCCGTATGTCATGCAGTCGCCGTACCAGGAGGGCAAGTTCGACATCGACGTGTACGGCGTGGACCTGCTGCAGAAGTTCCTGCACTGCCACGGCGAGCAGCTGCGCTCCATCCCGCTGCGCGGCAAGTACGCCGACCGGTACTACCCCACGGACAAGTACGAGTCCAAGCCCAAGAACGCTGCAGACTTCAAGGACGCCGCCCTGACGCTGCGCGACGTGGTTGTCATCGGTGTGCGCGACGAGGAGCTGGCGTGCCAGGCCGTGTGCGACCTGAAAGAAGAGCTGGCGCAGACCACGGAGTTCCCCGTGCTGATCGCTATCGACGACTACAACACGTGGTTCCAGAAGACCGTCTTCGGCTACGAGGGCAAGGACGTGGCGCCCGATGACATTTCGGTGATCGCCGCTCTGAAGGACATTGGCGCCAAGGGCTACGACGAGACCCGCAAGATGAAGAACGGCCTCTTCGTCGCTGCCGTGACGGAGAACTTCCCCACAAAGGTCCACTTCAAGCAGCAGGTGGACTACCGCAAGATCCGCGCCGCCATGCGCCCGTACACGTCCGAGGAGCTCGCCACGGTCGTCTCGTACTACAACCAAGTCAGCTTCCTGCACGGTGCGTTCTGTACATGTTCTCTCTCTGTATGTGGCGATGCTTTATACCTAACGAGTCTCTCCTTTGTTGTTTTACTCTCGTTGCAGACCAACCCACGGAGTCGCAGCTGGCGTACTTCCGGCTCATGACCAAGTCGCTCCCGCTCCTCGTGTTCGACCGCGCGTCGTTCTCTTAGACTGTGGAGGGCGGTTCATATGCAGGAAGACAGGCAGGCAGTGTTAGACAGACAGCATGATGATGAAAGTGCAGCACCATGTTCACCATCGCCTCAAACCTGCATTATGTTTCGTACACCAATCTTATGTCCACTACATAACTACATATAGTGAAACCAAGAGAAATCCCCATTCATCGCTCGAGCCGGAAAGCGCGTCTTGTCCTCTAGATGGAGTCGACGCCCGGAGCCTCCGCTCCGCGCGTGACGCTGACGTCCGCCGACGTCAAGAAGCTCATGGACGCGGCCATGCACATGCAGCGCACGGGACAGAAGGGCCACCCCAAGTACCAGCAGATCGTGTTGCTGTTGAAGCAGTACCAGCAACAGCAACACCAGCGTCAACTCCAGGCTCAGCATCAGCAGAATCAGAGGCAGCCTCAGAACCAGTCGCTAGATGTGGCAGCCAACCCGTTCCTACAGCAGAAGACGGCGCTCTTCTCGGACAAGCAGCTCGAGTACCTGCACAACCAGATCCGGGCTTACAAGGCACTTTGTCACTCGATGGACTCGGCCATCGCGCAGGCCAAGCAGCTCAGCGCGGCGGGGCTCACCATGGACCCGTCCAGTCTGATGATGGGGCAGCAGAATCAGATCCAGAGTCCCGCAGCGGCCGTGGATCCGCCCGTGCTGGAGCTCCTGACCCCCAAGTGGACGCGAGCGGCCCGCAACTTGCTGTACGTGGGCCCCAACTACCTGGACGGAGACCTCATCGGCATCGAAAGCAAGGGCAACTTGGCCTTCGGCCCTTTCAACATCTGCACGCCGTGGCTGGGGGCCAACGACGTGGCGCTCAAGACGCGCTACATGCACACGCTGCAGCAGTTCCTGGCCTCGAGTCTGGAGAAGATGGAGAGCCACACGGGCGAGTTGGATGAGAACGAGCAGCGCACTCTCCGAGATCTGCGCTGTGTGCTACTGCAGCAGAAGCTGCAGCGTCATGTGGCCAAGACGCACACGACGCGTCTGGCGCTGCTGGGCGAGCCCGCTGCGGTTGACCGTAAGTCGTTCCGACGTCGTCGCCCCGTGTCACGAGTGGAGCTGCTGAGCGACGAGCGCGAGAAGCGCAAGAAGTCGGTGGCCATGGAGAAGAAGCGCCGGGCCGACCACCAAATGTACCTCAAGGCCATTCTCAATCACTCGCGCGAGTTCTTTGCGTACCACAAGAACGTCAAGGCCCAAGTGAGCAAGTCTGCGAAGGCCGTGAAGGGCTTCATCGACCAGCGCGCGTCCAAGGCCGAGCGCGAGGAAGATCGCCAGGAAAAGCTGCGTCTTAAGGCGCTAAAGGCTAATGACATGGAAGCCTACGGGAAGCTGGTCGCCGAAGCGAAGAACGAGCGTCTGACGTACCTGCTGAGTCAGACCAACAGCTATCTGGACAGCATCCGTCAGCTGGTGCGTCAACACAAGCGGAAACATCACGTTGTGGACGAGTACACGGCCCATTACGACGCCCACCACGAAGGCAACAAGGACACGAACGCTGATGATCTGGACGACGACCTGAATTACCTGGAGATTGCCTCGAAGGGGGAACTGCCCCGCCAGCCCCTCATGCTGGTTGGAGGAGACTTGAAGGAGTATCAGCTGCGTGGGCTGCAGTGGATGGTTTCGCTGTACGACAACCACCTGAACGGTATCCTGGCTGACGAAATGGGTCTGGGCAAGACGATCCAGTCGATCTCGCTGCTCACGTACGTGATGGAAGTCAAGCACAACCACGGCCCTTTCCTGGTGGTCGTGCCGCTCTCCACCTTGTCCAACTGGGTGAACGAGTTCAAGAAGTGGGCGCCCGACATCGTGCTCGTCGTGTACAAGGGCCCTCCGCAGGTGCGCAAGGAGCTCCACAGGCAGGAAATGGCGTCCTGCCAATTCAATGTGCTGCTGACGACCTACGAGTACATCATGAAGGACAAGCACGTGCTGCGCAAGTACGACTGGCAGTATATTATCGTCGACGAGGGCCACCGCATGAAGAACGCGCAGAGCAAGTTCGCAATGACGCTTGGAAGCATGTACACGTCGCGCAACCGACTGCTGTTGACCGGTACGCCGTTACAGAACAGTCTGCCGGAGCTGTGGGCACTTCTCAACTTCTTGTTGCCCACGATCTTTGAGTCCGTGGACACGTTCGAGCAGTGGTTCAGCAAGCCTTTCGCCCAGTTCTCTGGTAATGGAGAGTCCAACGAGCTGTCGGACGAAGAGCGAATGCTCATCATCAACCGACTGCACCAAGTGCTGCGCCCCTTCTTGCTGCGCCGTGTCAAGGCCTCGGTCCTCGACCAGCTCCCGGACAAGGTGGAAAAGGTGTTGAAGTGCGAGTTGTCGGGCTGGCAGAAGATTATGTATCGACGCATTCAAGAAGGAGGCGCACTGCTCATGGAGACGACGGACGGCTCGGGGAAGAAGAAGGGGAAGACCAAGTACACGTCCAAGGGGCTGTCGAACGTGCTGATGCAGCTGCGTAAAGTGTGCAACCACCCGTACTTGTTCCAGACGAATGGGTACCAGATCGACTTCGATATCATTCGCTCGTCGGGCAAGTTCGAGCTGCTGGATCGCATGCTGCCCAAGCTGAAGGCTGCGGGCCATCGCGTGCTGATGTTCAGCCAGATGACGCAGCTGATGCACGTTCTGGAGGACTACTTCAACTATCGTGGCTTCCGCTACCTCCGTCTGGACGGCTCAACGAGCGCAGACGAGCGCGAGCAGCGGATGTTCATGTTTAACGCGCCGGACTCGCCGTTCTTCATCTTCCTTCTGAGTACACGCGCCGGTGGTCTCGGCCTGAACCTCGCGACTGCCGACACGGTTGTTATCTTTGACAGCGACTGGAACCCTGCCATGGACGCCCAGGCGCAGGATCGTGCGCATCGTATCGGCCAGAAGAACGAGGTGCGCGTGTTCAGGCTTGTCACCAATAGCCCCGTGGAAGAGAAGATCCTCTCGCGTGCGACAGACAAGATGAACATGAACAACCTCGTGGTGGAAGCCGGCAAGTTCAACAACCGCTCCAAGGAGGCCGAGCGACGTGCGATGCTCGAAAGTCTCATCAAAATGGAGCAGGAAGAGGCCGCACACGCAGCGCACGAGGACGAGTCGTCCAACGTTCTCCTGGACGATGAGATCAACGAGATGATGGCGTTGACGGACGAGGAGCTCGCGCTGTATCACCGCTTCGACTCGGAGCGCAAAACCCGTGAAGCGAAGGAGTGGGAAGACTACTGCAAGCAGTACGGCATCCCGTACGCTCCTCGCACTCGACTCATGTCCGAGAAGGACGCGCCAGCTTGGCTGCGCGAGGCGAACGAAGTGATGGAACATGACATCGCCAGCGGGAAGCACGACCAGGACAGCTGGGACTTTGAGATGGAGGCGGTGGCGGGCAAGCCGCGGAAGCGCAAGGAGATGTCGTATCGGGATCAATTCACCGACGCCGAGTTCGTCAAGATGTGCGAGGACGGGATCGATGAAGAGGAACTGAAGGCAGCGGCCAAGAGCGCGAAGGAATCCAAGGCGGGGAAAAGGAAGCGCGACGAGGACGAAGAGTTCGTCGATGTCGCTGCTGCTGCTGCTGAAGAGGAGGAGGACAATCCCGAGGACGACGCAGCGCGGCGCGAGCGCAAGATGCTTTGCTACTACTACCGCAAGGTGTATGATGCGGTGATGAAGCTCAAAGACTCCAGCGGACGCCTGCGCTCCGATTTATATGTGGAGAAGCCCTCGGCCGAGGACTATCCAGACTACTACACGATCGTCAACGAACCGATGGACCTGGCCACCATCAAGGCGCGCCTGGACAAGTACTTTTACGCGTCGCACGAGCAGTTTGAGGGGGATTTCACTCTCCTGATCGGCAACGCGCAGCTGTACAACCACCCGGAGTCGCTGGTGGTGTACGATGCGCTCGAGATCGACAAGTGCGTCAAGGCCAAGATGAAGCCCCTGCATGCCAAGACGATGGAGCAGATCGCAGCAGCGTACGAAAAGGCCAAGAAGGACCACAAGCGCCGCTCCAAGCAGCGCAAGGACAAGAAGCGGCGCCACCACTAAGTCCAGACGTCCACGTCACTGCCTCAGTAGGCTTACCGTACAAAATCTATCGACCTTCTTTTGTTCTCACGTGAAGTACCCGGCGTCGATGGCGTCCGAGCTCGTGCCCTTGCTGTCCAGCACGCCAATGTTCCTCGACGACGGCGCCTCCTTGAACGTCTTGTAGGTGCGCTGCACCGTAGCCACAGCAAAAAGGCAAAGGGTTAGCTCTCGAGTCAAGCGTAGGCCTGCTATCCAGACGTACCTCGAGGTGGTCGTCGACGGCCATGACAGCCGCGAGGTTTCCAAAGCGGTGGCAGTAGTTGGGCGCGCTCCAGACCGTGGAGAAGCTCTCTCGGAACAGCACCTGGTATCCTTCCATGCACAACTGGTGGGCGCGCGCCATGTGCGCCAGCTTGTTCATGTGCAGGAACTTGTCCACCACGTCCTCTCCGAAGATGTAGCCAGCTCCTCTCGGCGACTACAGCAACCACAACAACGAACGTTAAACCCTCTTCTCTTCCCCCTCTCATGCCCCTCAGAGCCAGCCTCACCATGTGAAAGCCAAGCGTCTTGGCGTCCGGGTCGGACCACACAATGTCGGCGAAGATGCCGTCGGGCGGGATCTCCTGGAAGCGGTTGAGCATCCGCAACTGGTCCAGATGATGCAGCGCCGGGCTGAGACCGCCGTGGAGACACAGCAGACTGTCGTCGATGAGCGCGCCGAGCGGCAGGAAGTCGAAGAGCTCCATGAATGCCTTGTAGATCCGCGCGTCGCCGTCGTACTTCTTCATGCACTCGATCTGGAACCCGTAGACCTGCGTGGTCTGGCGAGACTCGTGGTTGCCACGCAGCAGCGTGACGCGGTCCGGATAGCAGGCCTTGAGCACGCACAGCAGCGAAATGGTCTCAATGCTCATGGCCCCGCGGTCCACGAAGTCCCCCAGGAAGACGTAGCTTGTGGCCGGCGCCTGTCCCGACAGCTTGAAGAGCTCCAGCAGGTCGTGGAACTGCCCGTGGATGTCGCCGCAAACGGCCACAGGAGACGCCACGTGCACCACATTGTCGTCCTCTACCAGTAGGTCCTTCACGCGCTCGCACAGCGCCAGCACGGCGTTGCCTTCCAAGTACTCGCCGCGCTGCAGCCGCTCCAGGTGCCGCCCATAGTGCGCCGCCATGATGAATTGGGGCTCAAAATCGCTTGAAATCTGCGGATCCGCACGCGATTGGACGAAAACACGCACTGCTGGCTGGAACACACACTTGAAGTGGTCGAGCTGCCCTCAAAGGGCTTGGCATTGGTCATGCTGTGGTCATTCCTCACTCGGAGCTGGACTTCAAATGACTAACTTGTGCTGCTCGACCGCGACGATGGAGATTCCGGAGGTCTTTCGTTGTTGTCGCCTCCCTCTCTCACCAATTTCCCCACTCAACGGGATCTGACGCTCACACGCACAGACTGCAATGATGGTGGTACTAAGGCCCACGACAGCCCTCGCTGCTCTGCTGACCGGACTCGCGTCCTCTCAAGGAGACACGCCGTGCCCGACTTTCAATCTGGTACCGCTGCGTACTCCGACGAGCCCGACAACCAAGGAGGAACTGGTAGCCGTGGGAACGCTTACCAGCCCCAGAACAGTTCACCCAGCGCAGTCCAAGCAGCTGTGGAACCTCAACGGTAGATGGCATCGGTGACAACCATGACCACTACGGCTCGGAAGAGACTGCCAACAGCCACGACGTCTACAGCAAGACCAAGACCTCTTCCACTAGCCAGTCTGGCACTCACGACTACAACCAAGAGGCCATGACCATTACGTCTCTGAGGAGATCGCCGATAGCCATGATGACTACGGTACTGAAGAGGCTGGTGTTTTCAAGGGTGGATACAGTGAAGCCTCGCCCGTTGAGCAAGACGATGAGAACCACGACGAGTCTGCAGTGGAGGAGGCTGGTGATAGTCATGCTGCCAACAGCACTGACACTGTTGAGCAGAACCACCACGACTACTCTGTCGAAAAATCCGGTGCAAGTCACAGGGAATATGCCGCCGAGGAGGCTGCTGGCAGTCGTGATGCCTATGGCCCTGAAAGTTCTGAGGAGCTGGATGCTAATAGTCACGACGAGCACGACGCGGCCTCGGCGTCGAATTCCACTTGAAAAAGACCGGCCAACAACAAGCGTGGATGGTCATGCAGGACCGCCATGGAGCCTTTTCCTGTTCTGCACGATCAAGTTGAATTCAACATGAACCCGTTGACGCGCGCTTGTTGTATGTATGCCTGGTAGTCTGCAATGCTAACGTTGTTAGGCTAGGCTGGATCGATCTTCGACTTTGTGCCCTTCAACGCATTCACTGGCGCGACTTTCTAGTCGGCTGTCTGCGGTCCAGCTATCTCGGCGGCCATACTAGCGCGATGCCGTACGCCGGTACAGACACGCGTTGCACGTCTGTCCCCACGGCGACAGCCTCAAATGTCGAAGATACAAGCCATTACGCATGCAAGTATATCATCGCGCTTGCCTCAACTCGCGCTGTATCCGATGCGCACTTGTCATTTGCGTCTGCTCGTGGGGTCTGCTGCAAGTGCACGTTGTCGTTGCTGCACGGAGCCAAGCGAGAGGCCAAGTCTTGGGACTGCTAGGCTTCTGTTCATTCTCCAATTTCCCCACTCGACACAAGAGCTCGAGTATCCGTCCACCCCCAAGAGCTACCCAGCAGCCAGCACCGTCGAGTCCGAAATGGTGATGGTGATGAAGCCGATGGCCGCGATTCTCGCAGCCGTACTTACCAGCGTTGCCCTGGCCTCCGACATGCCGATGCAACAAGATGCTGCGGAGCAGTACACTGGGTCAGTTCAGCAAGACACCGTCACGCAGTATTCCGGGTCGGTCGAGCAAGATGCTGTAATGCAATACACGGGATCCGTTGGGCAAGAGGTCGTGGAGCAACACACCGGATCGGTTGAGCAACAAGTGACTACCATCGACGAGTTGATGCTGCATGATGGTGGCAAAACCTCGCTCCGGGGCAGCTACGGCGGCAGTGCGGCGACGGGGTACAAAGACGACGAGGTGGCTTTCCCGACGGCACAGCAAGACGAGGAAGTCGAGGTGACGGACCAAAGTTCTGTGGTGGAGGGAGAGCACGTTGAGACCCCTTGCCCGACACTCCACCTTGCTGAAGAGGCCAAGACTCCTGCCCCGACACCCTACATCCGATCTGGATGTGAAGTCGAGACGGACGCGCCCGCTACCGGCACTGCCAACCAGGCCACTCAAGGTGTCTACCAGCCAGACTCGGCCGAGAGCACTGTCGCCAACTCGGCAACTAACCAGGGCTCGTACGAAGCCCAGGTGACTCAAGCTACGACAGTGAACAACGTCGCCAGTACGAACACGTACCAATCCGAGCAGACCAGTACGACCGATGCTAGTAACCAGGGCGCGTACAAGTCGCAGCCGGATGAAGATGTCAGCAACAACAACAACGAGGCCCAGACCGACCAGGCCAATAATGTCAGCCTGGAAGCTGCTGCGTCAGGACCCAGCGAGGGAACCGAAGGTGGCAAGCCCAGTGAGAACCAAGACAGCCAGGGAAGTATCGCTTCGAAGCCTGGCCAGGGAGGAAAGGTCGATGACAGTCAAGACGGTGACTATGTTGCAACTCCTGGCGGTGAGTCTGAGCAACAAAACGATAGCCAAGACAGCGTTGACTCCACTTCCTCGAAGCCCAACAAGGGAGAAAGCTACGACGACAGCAGCGAGAGTGTGAATGCAGCTGCATCCAAGCCTGACAAGGACGGCCACCCCGGCAAAGATGAAGACTGTGACGGCCAAGACGCTGCTGCCTCCTCCTCCAAGCCTGGAAAGAACAGCAAGAGTGCGAGCGACGGTGACAGCAGCGACAGCCACGATGAAGCCTCCTCAAAACCAGGCAAGGGCGGGCTGCCAGGCCAGGACGACGGTAGCTACGAGTCCGGTGTGTCGAACGGCAGCAAGGGCACCAAGCCAGTGGAGGTAGGCGACAGCGAGGATACCGATAGTCTAGATATCGCTGCATCGAGGCCCGGCAAGGAGGGCAAGGACGACGACTGCAGCAATAGTCAGGACTCTGCTGCGTCAACCCCTGGTCAGGACACCAGTGACAGCAAGGACAGTCAGGACTCTGGTGCGTCAAGTCCTGGGAAGGGAGGCAAGGTCGACTACGCCAGCGATAGTCAAGATTCTGCTGCATCAACCGCGGGCAAGGACGACGACTGCAGTGACAGTCAGGACGCTGCACCCAAGCCTGGCAAGGGTGGCAAATATGGCGACTCCGACGAGAGCCTCGATTCTGCTGCGTCGACTCCTGGCAAGGGCAACGGCGACAGCTATGAAAGCACTGAGACGCCAACGGAGGAGCCCTATGTGAGCACGGAGGCGCCAACGGAGGAGCCCTATGTGAGCACGGAGACGCCAACGGAGGAGTCCTATGGAAGCACGGAGACGCCAACTGAGGAGCCCTGAGGCTGCATCGACGATTGGGTGGAGGCTCTCAAGAAGAAGGTCTGTCAACGCCCGAATGCTCTCGTAGAGAGACAAATCTAGTACTGTTTGAGTTGCCCTCGCGCTCTGCATATAATACACGTAGCCCAACTTCAACAGCGGCAACATATTCTGCATCATAGGCAATGTATTCTTCAGCGTAGGTCCACTTACTCTTTTGACCGATGTGGTGGTTCGGTTCTTGCGCTGGCTGCTCATGCCGCCTCTCGGACGTGGCGCCTAGGAGCACCTGGGTGGATCTGCGTCCTCTATCCGCGTCCACTGCATCTGTCTCATCGTCTGCGTCTTCGTCGCCTCGGCCGGGGCTGTACACGGCGCGCCACCGCGTGACGCAGGAGCTCGTAGCTTTGAAAGTGCTGGACCGCCGTCTATTGCGCCACCGCGAGACTCGACGCCGTCTGCGTCAGGAAGTACGCGTGCTGGAGCTGGCCAGAGGCCACCAGAACCTGCTGCGGCTGCACGAGGTGTCGGCGGTGGGCGAGCGCGTGGAGCTGGCGTTCGAGCTGGCGCGAGGGGGCCAGGTGCTTTCCAGACTGCGCTCCGAAAGGGATGCCAGCCGCGCGTTGCAGCAGGCCGCATTGGGGCTGCAGTTCCTGCACGAACGCGGCATCGTCCACGCCGAGGTGCGGCCAGAGCACCTGCTGTACAGCGACGACGAGCCGGACGCGCGCGTGCTGCTCGCGGCCTTCGGACGGGCGGCGCCGTGGCGGGCGCTGACGCTGCGCTGTCGACCCAAGACCCGCGGCTTTTTGTGGGACGATGTGCATCATGTCAAGTTCCTGCCGCCATTCGTGCTCCGACGCAAGGACGGCCTCGTGAATAACTGGAGGGAGGCACAACAGCTCGACATCTGGGCGCTGGGCGTCACGCTCTACGTGATGTTGTGTGGCTGCTTCCCGTTCGGCGACGAGGACAACGTGGCGGACATTGAGCGCCGCGTGCTGAAAGAAAAGCTGAATTTCCCTGAGGGGGGAGTGCTGCTGAGTCGTGCGGCTAAGGATCTGTTGCGTCGACTGCTGGAGCAGAACCCTGATGCTGCAATGAGTATTGAAGAGGTGGTGAAGCATCCGTGGCTTAATGGCGGGGTGGCGCCTGCTGTCAGCTGGAGTGCCGACATGCTGGCTCAGCGGGACCTGTTCGCTGCGCAGTACGCTGAAGAAATGGCTGCTGTCGCGTACAGACCGTCTGAAGCAACCAGCTCCCTGTCCAAGGCTCTGGGTGGAGACAATGGGCAGCGTGAGGCGGGAAGCGCCCCTCAGAGTGGGGTGAGCACACTGTCAAGTGTCGACGGACCCCGTCGCAGTCCAGGTGGTGCGGCTGGGGTGCTGAAGCGAGACACGCTGGAGGTGGAAGCAGAGGAGGAGGAAGCGCGCCCGTCTTTCATGTCCACGCATGGCACGGAGCTCCTGTTAGATGAAGAAGCGCAGCAGGAACGTCCCAGTGCGGATTGCTTCATGCGTCTGGCCAGCCTTGAGATGGGAGGCAACAACATGAACACGAACAGCGACGACGAAGACGTCGTAGTCGAACCGAAGGCATTCAAGTCGAGGGACACTGGGACTGGAGAAGCGACAGCTCAGGGCAGGCACCCGGTGGCTCGCCAAAAGTCTCTGGACAAAATGTGGCAAGTGTTGCTGCGCCAGCGCCGCTTCTTCTCGTCCAAGTCGCTGAGCAACGGCTCCAGCAACGACAGGTCGTGAGCGCCACCTCAGCCTTTGGAAGATGTATCCTGTGCTCTAGATGTGTTGGAAGTTTAAATACTTGACGTTTCTGATTGATACTTCTAGCCACGACGGACTTGAAGCTTGTCTGGGTTCTACGGCCGGGGTCCAAGAGATCGTGCTAGCGTGGTGGTCACTCCGCCCATGGGCAGGTATGCGAGTCGGTTCAAGCGAGGCTGAAGCGCGGCCAGTGTGGCTTCGGTGTCTGCATACACTTGGAACAGCGCGTGTGGGGCAGCATCTTCGTCTTGGTTCTCATCATTCGCCTTGCTTTTCGTGTCTGTGGGCTCGCTGCCGTGTCCTTGTCCTCGCCGTTTCTTCTCCGAAGCCTTGACAACGACCGCTTCCTGCTGTTGGAGGCCAATGCTGTCGACGCCAGAGCCTTTTCCGTTCACAACGGCTCGATCGGCGCTCTGGCGAAGCAGTTCGTTGTAGTAGAAGTAGATGGACGCCATCACGCCGCTCGCGCCGACGCCAAGAGGCAAGTGCAAGTAGGCAGAATCAGTTGGAAAGTGCAACAACTTGGACTATGGGTGCACCAACAGCAGAGCTATTTTGCCGCACCCGTGTCGACTCATTTTAGACTTTTCTTGCTTGAAGCAACCAGTGATCGATCACTTCATCACTTGCGGGCGGATACAAAGTCTCCAGCAGCTAGTGGAACTGCGACGACACTGCCACGGAGCCAGCACTAGCTGCAGACAATCGACGCGGAGGTCCCAGTGCACGTTGGCGCATGGCGACTACGCAGTCGTTGATTTTGGCTAGCGCTTGTTTCTCGGGGCTGTCGCTGTCGGCCCGGAGCTCGTCCACATGCTGGACATGAGCCTGTAGATTTGTCTCCAGCGCACGACGCAGGTCGTCTACAATGAAATTCCCCTCCCCGCCCACGGCACTCAGCACGTTGTGGAAGTAGCCCAGATCGGCCGCCAACTGCTGCGCCCCCATCTCGGACAGCATCGGAATGGAGCACACGGTACGCAAAAATGCTGCTAGAGTCCCGCTGGCTACTGCTGCCGTCCACAAGTCCACGAACTCGGTCGCTGTAGGCGCTGGGTCTGTGGCAACAGACTTGCCGTCCGAGCCGAAAATGTGCTGGCACGTGGCGAGTTCATGAGGTGCCAAGTGCAGGATTTGACCCAGACGAGTCCACTCGCCCTGGACACAAACTTCTTGCGCTCCACGCGAGGCCGCCGAGGCGTTTTCGAGACTGCTGCTCTCAGCGAACGGCTCGAGCTGTGGGAGAAGGGACAGCAGGAGGTCCGCCACCATGGTAATGTAGTCTTGAGGCAGCATGCTGAAGGTTGGCAGATCGCCTAAGGCAGCGTCCGGCACCTTGCGCCAGTTCTGCAGACAACACGAGCACGAATAAGACACAGGGCAGAGGAGGACACGTCGCTTGAAGAACGCACCTCGTTCGATGGGAGGGTTTCCAGGACGCGTGCGATGGGAAGGAATACTGTGTCATACGTGAGAAGCTGAGCCTCCTTCGTCCACGAGCGCACGGCGCGCTGAGCTTCGTCCAGCAGCTACATAAGTGCACCCAGAGCCACACCGTTCAGTAAGCTGCAAGTAAAAGGAGGTTTGAAGGCGCAAAGCGGACGCACCGTTGCCGTAGGGTAACGAGCGGCGTCAAAGCCTGGCGATCCCGCCGAGTGATCCAGCAACTCCATCTCGAATTGGTGAAACTGCGTCTGTCGATTCTGGTCCTCATCATGCAGCCAGGCCTTGGACACGGCGGCTACAAGCTTCGTCGGGTCGACAAGGTCTGCCAAACCGAGACTCGCGCCATCATGACTTTTCTTGCGACGGCTGCGCGGTGACGACGAACCTGACGTCTCACCGAAAAACTGGGCAAGCTGCTCGCGCATACGCACGCGTAGCTGAGTATCAACCGCACAAAGTTGGCTTTCTAGAGTGCCGCACGCCTTCAGTAGTGCCAAGGACGCGTGAAACTGACTCCAGTCGGGCGAAGCAACGAGTGAGCCACCCATGACGCCTTCCGCTTGGGAGGTAGCCTCTGCTTTGCAGTGTTTGCGGATGGCTGGCATAGTCGCGCTCAGTGCCAACGTAAATTGCTGCACAGCTGCACCAATGGCCTCCACCGCCTCGGGGAATGCAGCACCGCCTGTAAACTCGTAGCACTGCTGCAGACTCTCGTCCACCAGCTCCCACGCAGCTTCGGACGCTTCTTCAAGGCGTTGTGAGAAGTCCTCGAGTGGCGCAGCATCTGCTGCATCCCGATCTTCGTCGCCGCCTTCTTCTCCATCGACAGCATCGCTCTTGTTCCCGTTAAAGGGAGGCACAAGCCGCAGCAGCGCATCTGTCAGTGCTTCGCTAGCGAAGCGCGTGTACTCTGTAAAGTACAGTCGATACGGCTCGAACACAACGCGCAGAATGTCTGCAGCACTTGCTGCAGTGTCCTCATTTCCAGCCAAAGTCACGCCCAGCTCGTTTTCAAGGGACCTGAAGAGCTGCACCAACTGGGCCGCGAAGCCTCGTGTCGCGTGGAAGCAGCGCAGCAGCCGAGCAAGACTAAAGTCGGAGCCAGAAGGTCCGCTGTGCACGAGGCGGTCTCTGAAGGACTTAGTAAGGGGCTCCAAGGTATTGTGGAGCAGCGCCAGTAGTACACTGACCAGCATCTCGGCGCCGAAAAGCTCCCGGGCGTTGCGAGTCTCGCGCTGTAGCATCCGCAGCACGTCCGCGTAGAAGTTTTCCAGCCAGTTGGCGAAGCTTTGGTCCTTGCCACCCGCTTCAGCCTGCATTTCGGCACTGTACGTGTACCACACGCGGTGTACATGCGCCGGCCTGGCGCGGCAGAACTCCTCTCTCACGAGGTCCACTCTGTCCACACTGCTCAGCACGTCCAGACACCAGCGCAGCGGCGCAACGTCCCCCAGCTCGTCCTCGCGCAGCCTAGTAGCCAGTCGGGGTTGCACGGCCGCCTCGATCTGCGCGCAGAGCCTCTCCATGGTCTGCTTGCGGTCCCAGGCGCCCGGCAGCTCCTTGAGCACGTCCAGACTCGCGCGCATTTCGCGCACACGGTCAGCCAGGTTGTCGGCATCGCTGCGGTCGCCCTTGAGCGCCTGGCTCAGTAGCGTCGGGTCCTCCACGGCGGCAAAGCAGGCGCGCACGTTGCGTCCCCACCTGGCGGCCTCTACGAGCGCCTGTGAGCAGCCTTGAAGCCGGCGCTTGGCTTCGTGCAGCGTCACGAGATGGCGCAGATCCTGGCCGGAGGAGGAGGAAGAGGAGGATGCGGAGACAGAGCCAGTCGCGCAGGCCTCGTGGACAGCATCCAGGCGTCTGGCGAGCGGCGTGGCGGCCTGCTGCAGCGCCTGAAGCCGCGTCTGGAGTGCGGGGGACGAGAGAGAGACGTGCTGCAGCGACGCATGCAGCGTCTGGGCCAGCGACTGCGAGCGAAGCGCCAGTTGCGGCACCAACGGCGCGAGTGCAGTTGTATCACCTGCGCGGGACGCCAGCGCCTCCTCCACCCACGCGAATGCGTCGAAGCTCGCGGAGGAGGACGCTGCCGACTCCAGCAGCACCGCATCGTCGGTCATCTTGCAAATAATGCAGTCCCGTAAATAATATCTAAATTTCAGATACATATTTCAGAGGAAAAAAAAACAATTTTCTGGCTGCAAATTGGTGTTTTGCACCCGAAAGGGGTTCTTAACGTTCGGGTCGTAAAGTGACGTGAAGCACACCACTAGTGTTGCGACGGAAGGCGTTTGACACCGCAAACGACGAATGTGTTTGTGGTCACAGAAAAGTTCCGAGGTGCTGTTCGGTTTGCAGGCGAAATTTGGGCGCTATGAAAACGTGTACTCTGTGAAGAGTGCACCGAACAGAACGAAGGGTGTGGTTTGTGTTGTTCCTTGCGAGTCGCTGAAAGCTCAGCACAACGCGCGCTGTAGTGGATCTGGCTTTAGCGTACGCCTCGGAAACTGTAAGACGCATTCACATCCTCCAACTCGAGACGGCTTGCTCAAAATTGTTGCTCACGCTCTTTACGCCGTCTTCGCTTTGCGCTTGGGCATGGGAAGCAGCACGCTGGTCTGCGCCTTGTAGTCCTGGTACTCCGTGGTCTGGCCCCAGCGCTCCTCCGCCTGTTTCTCCAGCAGCGGGATGCCCGACACAAACAGGAGCAAGAAGGCCACGAACACGGGGCTCACCGCAGCCCAGCACTTGAGCGCCGTAGTCGGTAGCGTATGCACACTCACACAAAAGACGCCGACCCACATCATGATCTCGCCGCAGTAGTTAGGGTGGCGGCTATAGTACCAGAGACCGCTCTGGATGAACTTGCCCTTGTTGCGCTCGTCACGCCGGAACTGCGTCTTCTGGTAGTCGGACGACACCTCCATGAGGTAGCCGATGACCCAGAGCAGCAGGCCCGCAACGTCCAGCGGCGACAGCGGCAGGCCACGCTCACCATGCTGGAGCGTGAGCAGCACAGGCAGCACCGTGAGCAGCACCCAGAGGCCCTGGATGCTCCAGACGCCCAGGAAGCGCAGCGGGTTCACGCGGATATCCTTGAAGCGCTTGTCCTCGCCGCACTCGCTGATGCGCAGGAAGAGGAACGAGCCCAGGCGCACACACCAGAGCCATACGAGGGCTGTGAGCAAGGATTCACGCCACGAGACGACTCCATTCTGGCTGGCGGCGCTGTAGGCCTGCAGAGACACCACTGCGTACGTAACGGAACCCGTGAGGTCGAAGAAGCGCTCGTCCTGCTTGGGCACCGCGTAGAGCGCCGAGAGCCACTGCACACCCACACACACGAGCGCGTACAGCTGCAGCTCCGTGTAGTCAGCCACGACGTACGCCAGCGACAGCGCGATCACCGACCCGGCGGTGTTGCGCAGGAATCCCATCGAGAAGGAGACACTGAAGAAGCTTGTGCGGTCCACGGCGAGCGAATTCGGGAATGGCCGTTGACGTATCCATTTCAAAAAGACCATCATTCTTGCAATATTGGATTTACTATTGGAAATACTTTACCCAAGTGAAGTCGACCAGCGAGAAGTTGAAGTCGACAGCTGGGGCCAGGAAGACACGAAGCAGCTAGCCAAGTCGCTAGTCCTGCCCGGCCTTGCCTTTGACTCGTCTTGCCTCGCTTGATGCATCTCGCCGTCACACATGAGCTTTTCGCTTTTTGAAAATAGCTGATCTGATCTCCTCGGGGTTTGCTATTCCTGTCTGCTGCAACCCACCGCGTCCTGAGCGAAAGCACTTCCTCTTCTCGCGCACACGCAGCGCTAACAGCTATGGACAAGCGCTCGGTATCGACAGCCAAGCTCAAACAACAGCCGGGAATGGGCAGCCGGGCCAAGGCGGTGACGCTGCTGCTTCGTGTACGTCTGTCTATCAACAACCAACTTGCTCCCTGTTCCAACTAACGTGTTTCGCTGCTTGGTAGGAGGAGGTGAAGAGCGACAAGCGGCAAGCGGTGGCGGACGCTCTGACTGCCAAACTGACGGCCAAGTACGCGAAGCAGGACCCGACGTTCGCCTCCTCCATCGCCAGCATGGCTAACCGACTGCTGCTGCACTCGCAGAAGCGTGTGATGGAGGCGGACATCGTGGCGCTGGAGACTGTGGTGAAGAAGATGGGTCTGGAACGTCAGAAACTCAACAAGCAACCGGGTAACAATAACGACAATAAGGGGGGCAACAGTGCTCGAGGTGGCGGCTGCGGTGAGACTGCTCGCGGTGCGGCTGGTAGTGGAGGCGAAGCAGGATCGAAAGGGCCACCAGCGAACCTGGAGTCTCTAAAGGATCAGGACGAGTGGGTGCTGTTGAACGCGCTCACCCTCGTGGAATTCGAGAGTGACCAGGAGAAAGAAAAAAACAGGCTGCTGGAGAAGAAGAGGATGCAGAAGGCCTGGCTTGATGCGCAGCAAAAAGAGAAAGTCAAGTGCCGAGAGAGCGAGAAGAGGATGAATGACGAGGCCTTTCAGCACCAGATCCAGGACTTGAGCAAGTGGCGAGAGCAGGAGAGTGCCAAGCAGCAACGTCAGCATGAAGGTATCATGAAGGTCCGTCGAGAGCGGGATGAGCAGTTGAGGCAGCAGAAACTCGCTCTAGAGCAGCGAGAAGAGCAGCGGAAACTGGAGGAAGCAGCCGAGGTGGAGCGAGTGCAAACAGAGCTTAAACGCCTGGAGACCGACGCACGCCGCCGTCGCGATACAGAACATGCCCGCATGAAGAAGTTGCAGGCAGAAAACACGCTGGTGCAACAGCATAAAAGCCGCGTGAAGCTCCAGGAGCATCAAGAAGATGTTGAGCTCATGGAGGCGTATGCCCGACGACTGGCCAGAGAGGATGAAGAGCGAATGCATCGGCTACAGTCGAACCTCCAGCGCCGCGATCACCAGAAGATGGGCATCGCTGAAAGCCTGCAAGCTCAGATGCGGCAGAAAGCGCTAGATGACGAGCGGCGTGCCGAAGAGTATCAGAGGAAGAAGGACGCAGCCGAGCTATTGAAGCAGCAGCAAGCACAGGAGACACGGCACAAGGAAGCTCTGGAGCGACAGCAGTTCCTGCTCGAGCAGCGTTCGCAGAAGAAGCAGCGCGAACGTCAGGAGGTTGAAGACGACCTCACTTTTGCGCGCCAGTATCATTCCGAGGGTCGTGCCGCCATTGAGGCTCAACAGCGTCAGGTGCGAGGTGTCCGCCTGCGAAACAAGAGTTTTCAGGAAAAGATCATCGTGCAGATGGTCGAGCAGAAGCAAGGGCAGCCCATGTCTCCGCTGCATTTGCCTCGCACACTCATGAACAGCCGCGAAAAGCACTTGAACGCGAAGCTGCTGCAGAAGCTCGACGATCCTGGTATGGGGCAGAAGGTCTTGAGCAAGCTTAGCCCCTCGAAGGACGCTCCTGTCATCGCGACAAGCTTCTATTGAACGAGCTCCGGTAGGTAACCGAGAACTTACACCTTCGCTTTATGATATGAAAACGCTATTAAACTCGTAGCTGTGGACAACCGAGTAGTTCCCGGTACTCCGTGCATGCCTCGACGCCAGCGTACCGCTCTTCTGCATGTAGAACTCCCTGCACCACCTGGCATTCGTGTTAGAAACTCAAGAGGAGCGCATGTTCCAGAGCCTGGCTGAAAACCCAAAACAAATTAGCCAAGGAGCACAAGAAGAACGCAAATGATTATACCAACAAGTGCAAGCTGCCCCCTTCCACGGGGAGAATGAAAAAAAAAAGAAGCTGGCGCACAGTGAGCAGCAGTCAATTCAGGCCACGCGCGATAGCCCGACAATGACATCGTTCCTCACGTGCACGGTGGGAGCAACATATCCGTGCTTGGCCACGAGCTCGTTGTAGTACTGCACGTGGCGTTCGTCCAAGAACTTGCGGAGGAAAATCTCGTTGTACCGCAGTGGGATCTGCACAGCCTCGTTCCCGTAGCACTTGGCCGTCATGATCCTGTTCCGGAGGTCGTCGATCACGGGCAGGTGTTCGGCGCAGAAGAAGCCGTGATACTTGCGGGTCACATTGGTGCTGACGTCGCAGCCGACGAAGTTGCAGACCAGCGAGCGGCTTGAGAGCCCTCTCGTGGACTGGTCCAATGCATAGTCTGCCGCTCGATCCGGGTCAATGTGCCGGTGTTTCTCTTTCAGCAAGACGTCGTGGGCCTTGCACACACGCGTCCCATCGGTCTGTCGAACTTGTCCCTGCCTGTTACAGGGCCCCACTTGGCACAGTCGAACACTCCGTTTGCGGAAGACCAGGTATCGTACCGGTTGCCCCTCGACGTGAGCGTCCAGCATCAGGACAGCGGTTAAGTGGCGCCGGCAATACTCGTATTTGCCATGCTGGCTCACCCCCGCCTTGTTGCAATTAGGGAACCCACAGCGGCGACGTGGAGGCGGCGGCGGCGGCGGGGGAGGGGCAACAGAAGGGCGCGAGAGCTGCGCGAAGTGCGCGGCGCATACGAAGCGGCGGTTGAACTCGAACTCCCCTGGCTGCGAGCAGTTGAGCAGCACACACGGCGGCAGCGGGGGCGCGCTCATGGCTTTCTTTTCTGGAAGTGATGGGGCGAACTTCTTCAGACATAGAAATATCGAGTTAAACGTACTGAAATGATGGCAGTATTTGAAAAGGAACTTCAACTTCGGATTTGCAAAGCTTTCGTTGTTGAAGACGCAGATAGTCTTATATGAACGTGGCTGCACGCAACCCCATGGCCTACGCTGCCACCGCCTTGAACGCTTTGCGTGGCGGGTTGAGTGGTTCAGTCATGCCCTGTTTGGCTTTCTGGTGGACGCTCTTGGCCTTCGCAAGCGCGTCCAGCTTCTCCTGAACACGCTGTCCGTAGTTCGGGTCAGCTTTGGTGAAGTTGGCTACTGCACGGACTTGCACGGACTTGGACGCGTTCACCAACGACCCGGCAATGTTGTCTGTGAGACGTTCGCGCGCCGCGGTGTCCAGCGTCTCGCGGTAGAAGTCGCCGACCTGCGAGAAGTTGTCGTCGTCGGCTGTCGAGAACTTGTCCACCACGGCGTGGTCGCCCTGGTACGAGGGGTATCGCAGTGTGGCAGCTTCCAATGGGCCGCCCACGCTGTTGGGGAAGTAGTTGGGGGCGTCGTTCATGTTGCCGTCGACCGTCATGAAGCCGTCGCGCTGGTACGTTTGAGGCTCATTGAGCGATTTGTTGACGGGGATCTGCTGGTAGTTGGGGCCCAAGCGGTGGCGCTGCGTGTCCGGGTAGGAGAAGAGCCGGCCCTGCAGCATCTTGTCGGGCGACGGCTCGATGCCCGGCACCATGTGCGACGGTGAGAAGGCGAGCTGCTCCACCTCCGCGAAGTAGTTCTTTGGGTTGCGATTGAGCACGAGGCGCCCGACCTCCTGCAGCGGGTACGAGCTGTGCGACCAGACCTTGGTGACGTCGAAGGGGTTGACGGTCTCGGCTGCTGCTTGCTCGGGCGTCATCGTCTGGATGTAGAGCGTCCAGGTGGGGAAATCCTGGCGCTCGATGGCCGTGTACAGGTCGCGGATGGCGTAGTCCGGGTCTGAGCTCGCGAGGGCGGCGGCTTCGTCCACCGGCAGGTTGCGGATGCCCTGGTCCGTCTTGTAGTGATACTTGACGTAGGTGATCTCGCCCTGGGCGTTCACGTTGACGAATGTGTGGCTGCCGTAGCCGTTCATGTGACGGAAGCCGTCCGGGATGCCGCGGTCCGAGAAGAGGAAGGTCTGCTGGTGGAGCGTCTCGGGCCGCAGCGAGAAGAAGTCCCACATCATGTTGTCGTCCTTGAGGTGCGTGCTGGGCAGCCGCTTCTGCGTGTGGATGAAGCTCGGGAACAGGATCGGGTCTCGGATGAAGAAGATGGGCGTGTTGTTGCCCACGAGGTCCCAGTTGCCCTCCTCGGTGTAGAACTTGATGGCGAAGCCGCGTGGGTCGCGCACGGTGTCGGCGCTGCCCAGTTCCCCTCCGACGGTGGAAAAGCGGACTGCCACGGGCGTGCGCTTGCCCACCGAAGAGAAGAGCTTGGCGCTCGTGTACTTGGTGGGCGTGTCGTGCGTGACCTCCAAGTAGCCGAAGGCACCCGCTCCTTTGGCGTGCACCACGCGCTCCGGGATCCGTTCGCGGTCGAAGTGCGCCAGGTGGTCGAGCAGAGCAAAGTCTTGCAGTACGATGGGGCCGCGAGGGCCAGCAGTGGCGGACGCAGTGAGGCCTGAGGGCGGCAGCGGTGCCCCGTTGCTGGTGGTCGCGACGGGCGGAACGGCGGGGGCCATGGCTTCAAGTTGAAGTTGTCGGAGTGATGGTCGGTCTTGGTGGTGGCGGAAGAGTTGTGCGTAGGACGCAGCGAATTCAAGAGTGAGGTCTCGAGGCGCCTTGGAAGACAAGGTTTGTGGTTGCCTGTCAGCCTTTGTCGTACCCCCGGAATGGTGAGTGCAATGCGTAGAGACATTCGTTGTCCGACCTCGAGGTTGAGTCCAAGATGGCTTCACTCGTCACTTCAACGCTATCGTTGTCGTACCGTGCTCGAATGTACTACAGCTTTGTCGAATCGGTCCTCTTATCAAAGTAAAAGCAAACCAAGAAAACTATACCATCAAAAAATGTGTTCTTACGCATCAGGCTTGAATGCTGATCAAAAGCAGCAAGACCTGCTTCACTTGCAGCGATGAACTTTACTTACGGCTCCATGATGGGCGTGAACACGTCGAAGAAGTCCACACCAAGCCAGTAGCCCGTCACGTTCGTGTACAGCGCGTCGCCTTCCTCCCAGTTGGCTGCGTCGTTCACGTCGCCCGAGCCCGTGTACTTGGCCACCGACGGATACGGATACGCCGGGCGCGAGCGGAAGACTGTGCTCGAGGAGCCCGACGAAGAGCTGTCCTCCTCCGTCGACGTCATGATCTCGTGCGGGGCCGACCCAGCCTCCACCCATTTAAGAACCGCAGTGACCAAGTCGAAGGATGCCATGCCCTCGCCACTTCCGCAGTGCCACACACCGGGGAAGAGGTACATGCGGTTGAAGTCCTCGACAGCGTCCGCGCCCATCGTGTCAATGAGCTTCTCATGGTACTGGATGGTCGTGCGCGGGGAAATGTGCTGGTCAGCCCAGCCGTGCCACAGAATGAGCTTGCCGCCGGCCTCGTGGAAGGCCGAGAGATCGGGGCTCACAGCGTCCAAGAAGGGGTGGTGCGACCTGAGCAGGTCGATGGTGGAGTTGGCAAAGACAAAGTCGTCGAGCGTGTAGTTCGGACCGGGGGCATCTTCGAAGATGAGGTAGCGCAAAGCTGAGAGGGCGATCCCCTCGCTAGCCGCAGTGCCGCCGTCAGTTCCGGGGATACCGACGCCAACCCACGCGTTCTCGGAGCCGTATTGGAGCTCGCCCACGGTCAAGTGGTCGCCGCTGTCTGCATCGACAGGACCGGTGTAGAAATCGTAGGCGACCTGCGCTTCCGCTGCCGTCAAGCACGTCGAGTTGTCGGCGTCGTCCGCACATTGAATGGTCTTTGGATCGAACGAGCAGATGCGAGGGTCGCTCATGAGTCCGTCGTCAACGCCGTCCAGTGCATCGCAAGCAGCGACGACAGCGTCGTACAGGATCGGAATGCGCGACGGATTGAAGATCGCCTCACCGTTGGCGTCCAGGTTGCTTTTGGCAAGCCACCCGTGGTGGAAGCTGTTCTGGAACTGAAAGAGCATCGCAGGAGCGCCGGCAACGATGCCGTTGAAGTCCTCCGGGTAGCGCAGGGCTGACATGACGGCCTCACGACCGCCATCCGAACAACCGCTGAAGTAGGCGTACGCTTGCTCTTGGCCGTAGTACTTCTTGATCAGCGCCTTCGCGACCTCGGCAGTGTTGTGCACCGCCAGGTAGGCGAAGTCAATGAAGGCGTCTTCGTCCAGAGCGAAGGTGCCGTCGGTGCCTCCGTCCATGTCCGTCGTAGCGACCGCAAAGTGGCCGTTCTCGTACTGGTCCGAGCCCTCGGCAGCGGGAATTGACAGCGTGACTTGGTCGGCTCCACACAGACCACCGCATCCAGCTTGCAGGTAGCGTTGTGTCCACGTGGAGATCGGCAGACGCATCATCCACTTGGCCTGCGGCGGCAGGTAGCCTTCCATGTAGCAGTAGGAGACGCCATCCACCTCGGTTTCTGTTGCCTCCGTGATGTTCGTGCCGCTGCCACCAATGGACGTGAGGTCCACCGAAGCCAGATCCGAGCAGGCGACGACAGGTTCCACGATCGCGAGGCTCTCGCCGCTGTCAACAGAGGCCGAGGCCGTCGTCGACGAGGTTGCAGAAGTGGCTGCTTGCGATGAGGTTCGAGCGGCCGAGCTGGCTGTGGCATCGGCGCACTCGTCCGCGGAGACGAGGACCTGAGTGAGAAACGCTGCCACGAGGAGTGGAGCGTAGAAGACCTTCATCTTCCGTTTTCTGCGATGCTGGGTGTTTGGCGTGATTTAGTCCAAGCAAAATGAAGAATGGGGCTAGTTGTTCAGCAGGGGTCTTGATAACCTTGACCCAAGGGCGAGTCATACCGCTGCGCTCGCAACGTCAAGATTGATCCACTCCACCACTTCAACTTGTTAGCGACTATGTTCGCTAGGGAATCATCCGTACACGACTGCGATTGTGCCCGAAACATGACCATGATCTGCAGGATTGAAATCCATTTTTACGACGCCAGCCGCCAACTTGGAGCTCGCCATCTCGGCATTGACGCACCACTTTGAAAGCCAACTGCACAAGAGGAAACAGAGCTCACTAGCAACAACACAAAGCTCCAAACCGCTGCAATATAAGGTCATGTCGATTCGCTTCGCAACAATTTAATACCAATTTCAGCAAAAACAAAACTAAATGGGGTCACTGTAATGCATTCCATGCAATGTTTGAACAGTATATCCGCACGCCATGTTTGGTTGCTGAGGTCTTGCCCTTGCTCGAATAATAGCAAAATCAGTCCGTGTTCATCGCACCCGAGCGTGGTGAAGCTCGCGCACTTAATCTTTTCATCGCAAATCGTGAAAAATTGACGAGAGATGACGCTCAGCTTCAGGATAAATCAAGTCGCTTCAACATGGGTGTTGTCGGATTAAAGTAATTTGGCATTCCCGCTTGTTTAATACGCGATAGCGCTGGCATTGGCTATAGCTGGTTCGAACTGGGCTGATGCACGCTTGGTTGGGGTCCGAGCCCCGCAGAAAAATATTGTCGGTGATTCGGACAAGGCCATGTATCCGGATAGGATCCAGATGATGCCAACGAGTATGAACGAATTGACGCGGATATGCTAAATGGACAATCCAAAGAGGCTCTTTGCTTCGGAAATTTCAGACATCTTGTACCGGCGGCCATTTCAGTTAAAGACATCGATTCCTCTTCTCCAAAGTCAGCTCATACTTGCTGGTAGAATCTTTTTTACCGTCCTGTGCAAACACGGCCCCACACCACTCCGCGAGAATTGCGAGCACCCGCAGGAAGACACAAGACACCGTATCGCTTCTACCAACTTACCAGGCTTCAAAACACAGGTTTAAAAAACCAAATAAACATTACCCGCCATACACAACTCCACCCTAGAACTCCCCGAGGCTTCGGGACGACACGATTCATCAGCGTTGCTAAACCACTGAGGAACAGCACTTTCAAGTTGAAGGACGACAAGTGGTGTCATAATACTTGGCGAATGCTTGATAGCGGTGCAGTTTGACAGGCAAACTGGGTCGGGCTCGCATGCTGGTCGATCGCCATGGAGAGGTTTCAGACCCAAAGTCGGACTTCGGTTAGCCGAATCTACTTTGAGCTTCGCCCAGCGAAACCTTCTTGCCCAGCAATCCCAGCTTTCTGCTGGTTGGGAATTGACAGCTGAGACTGTGCCTGCAGAAATAGCCAGTCGAGGGCAGGAGGACAGCGACATTGTGCAACTCAACCAACAAGGTTCGCCGCCTCTCGGGTCTCGAAGCATCGGAATGAGTGACAGCAGCTCCTGTGAAGTCGACGTCGTCGCTGCGAGTGGAGCTCCGGACCAAGCCCAAGGAGAGTGCGGTGCTTCCTCAACTAAGGCATCGCCACCTTCGCAATCCAGTTTCGGCAGTGAGAACAAGGCCGCAGTTGTGCTCACTCGATTTCGAAGCAATGTGAAGATAGCGCGACGCCACTCGATGGAGCTTCCCAGTGGGTTGGTGTACTCCATTCCGGAAGTTAGTACTGGGGAGGCATCAGCCGACACGCCCGTGCAGCCAAAGAAAATATTACGACGAAGCTCTACCATTCGGGGACTAGCGCAAACGTCCAAGGTGTTGCTCGCTGGGCTAAGCCGAGTCCAATCTGGAGCGAGTGTGGAAGCTGCAGCCACCGTGAAGATGAGCTACGAAGAGAGCAAGCCGGCGAATGTTGGAGGCGCAGAGACGCCCTACGAGGAAATGATGATGCGCTTCCAGATCCGTCAACTGCAGCGGACTGCATCGGGGATGACAGGGCGCACGACCTCCATGGCGTCAAGCCGAGTCATGGATGCTGCTACTGGGCGACGCAGCGAACAAGAAAGTATCACCAACGATTTCACACCTCTGAGTGACCAGGGATACCGCGTATCCTCCTTCAGGTCAAACATTCGACTCAGCTCCACCCACGAAAGAGCTACTGACGTGTTGAACGGGCTAGCAACTACCGACTACGCGAGCTCAGACCAACTCCACGGCGACGGCGAGAACGAAGAATCGCCCGACCGACGCGACTTGATATCTGCACACAAATCCAGCGAGATGAAGCAGCGCTTGCTACACTTGCTGCGAATGTGGCAACTCCGCCTGAGGACTCCATTCTCCCCCTTTTCCGAGTTCTCCCAAGTGCGATACGTGGCTGTACTCTTGGTTGTCGCTTCGTACGTCGTCGTGTTCCCTCTGGGCGTGGCTTTTCCCGAGGAGGAACGCTTCGCGTATGCAGACGGCGTCGTAAGCATCCTGCTGGGGCTCGACGTGCTCATGACGCTCCACACCAGCTACGTAGAAAAGGACGGCTCTGTTGTCACCGCTCACAGACAGATCGCACGGCACTACCTGAAAACTCGCTTCGTGCTTGACGCTCTCCTCACAGTCCCGTTGATTCTGCACGTCAACGGCAAGCAAGGCAGGAGGCTCGGAGGGCCATGGATCCACTTCTTACTCGACGTCTTGAGTGCGGAGCGGCTTGCGTTCGTTGCGAGGTTTGTACGCATGATCTGGCTCATGCGCCTGAACCACTCCGGCAGTGGGCACAACTTCTGGGCTTGGCTGCTCTACTCGAGGTACTCGCATCTCCTGCGTATTGCGGCCATCGTCACCATGCTCGTCGCCATCGCACACTACATCGCCTGCATCTGGATCGTCTTACTCGAAGACGAGCTGCAGTTTGAAGACGCTCCCCCATCGTGGCAATACCAATACTCGGAGAGTTTCTACGCAGCTCTACTGCTGCTACAGGGTGAAGGCGTCCCCACCAGCACCGCGGCACAAAACCTCTTCGCGTCGCTGGTCGTGCTCGTAGGTTCCGTCGTCCTTGCCGTAGTTTTCGGT